>CALYDF020000976.1:0-18067 GCA_944474145.2 Dicrocoelium dendriticum | reverse complement strand
TCCTGGCGGTTTCCACCTTTGTATTTCGGCATAACTACACCCGTCTTCCAATCGACAGGTAGTCGACCAGCTTTAAGAGAGAGCTGAAAGATTTGACAAAGTGGGACGGCAATGAATTCTGCAACCATCTTGAGAAAATGTGGATGTAACCCGTCTGGGCCTGGTGAGGAAGAGGAGTTCAGTTCTAGTAGTAGCTTCAAGGTAGCACCTGCATCGATATCGATATGTTCCAGAGGTACTGTATGTGCAACTACATGAGGGTTTGCGAGTCTGTCTCCCTTCGTATATACTGAGGAGAACTGTAGAGCCAAGAGGTCAGCTTTGGCGTCATCATCATAGTGTATCATACCTGGCTCATTAGTAGACAATGCAGGAATTCCACAGCCCGTCTTGGAGGATCTATTAAGGTATGAAAATAGTATCTTTGGCCTAGAGAGAGATTGTTCGGCCAGGCTATGCTCGTATCGTTGTCTCTTTTCACGTTTCTGCAGGGAGCAGAAGTTCCTGATGGCTTTGTATTTAGAGTAGTCTGAGTCTAAGCGGGAAAGCTTGAATCTGTCCCATAGTTTTCGTCGTTGTTTCATGTTGGCCCTGAGTTCTCGGTCGATCCAGGGGGACCCTTAGAAAGAGGCCTGTTACTGTGGAATGGGACGGCCTCCTCGATGAGGAGCTTCAATTTGCGGAATAAATCGTTCCAAGCAGCATCGAGATCTAAGTGTTGTGGAACATTCCAGTCCAATGTACCTGCTGCCACCCTTAGCTTGAATGCGTCGGTTCGCCAGAAGTTGCGACGGTGTGCCCTCCGGGTTCGGATAGCTAGACGTTTAGTCCATAGGAAGGAGATTGTACAATGGTCGCTTTTGCCTATGGGTGGTAGAAGGGTCAATTCTGAGACATCTGCCAGGGACGGAGTGAGCACAAGATCAAGAGTGTGCGGAGTCTGGCCGGGAAGAAGCCTAGTGGGCGATGTTATATGCTGGGTGAGATTCGTTTTGAGGACAGTTTCAAGGAGGCTGGTGTCAAATGACTCGGGTGAAAGGTGGCAGTGTAGTAGGTCCCAATTGACATGCGGGGCATTGAAGTCACCCACAATAAGACAATCTCTGCGGTTTCCATGCGAGTTGATAAAGTCTAGTACAGAAGTACCATGTCCCCACGGGCTTTGTAGATGACGCCAACCATAAGGGATTTGAAGCCATCGTTGATCCTACACCAGAGTAGCTCTGCGCCACCAACAGCGTCGCTGACGGCTTCTACGAGATGAACTTTAAGATCCTCTCTCCAGTAGAGAACTACGCCACCACCAACTCTTGCTCCAGATCGGTCAGTACGGAAAAGTTGGTATCCTGAGATGTGGATCTCAGAGTCGGAGATGTCTGAAGTGAGCCAGGTCTCAGTGAAGGCCAACAGGTCAGGAAGTAGCTTTGCGGTAAGAGCGTGTACCTCGTCAAATTTGTTTCTGAGACTACGGACATTTGCAACCAACACCTGTAGTCCATTCTTTCTCCTTGTTTTTAAGTCCCGGGGAGGACGAACAGTGGTTTCCAGCGGGACCTTATAGTTTATTGTCCGGGGGTGAGGAGAATGGGCCTCCAACGGGTTTTCGGAGTCCTTCGAACTACTCGAAAATCCACAATATGGAGGTCTGTTTCACCACTTCCCCGTCTTGTACGTAGTTCTTCTACGGCCTTTTTCATTTTGACTCGATCTTCCGGTGAGAGGTCACGAAGTACATAGAATGGCTCACCTTTGAGACGCGAGGTCCTTCGCAGGATGCGTCGGCATTCCTCCTCATCCCGGCAAACGATTTTAAGGGGGCGATTTCTCGAGATATCATCTTGTTTTTTACCAAGACGGAAGGCAGATACAATATTGATTCCCTGTTCGCCTTTATCAAATAGCAATGAGATCAATCGCTCAAGCAGTGTTTGGTCATCTAGTATTCTTTCCGCAGGGGTTGGTTTTTCCGATTCCGCTGCGTTCATGATGATAAGACAACGGTCGCGAGATGGCTGGGTACGTTCAGGAACATGTGGCTTGCTACGGGGCGGATTTTCCTTGACAACTTTCTCAAGCTCAGATAGTCTGTCGAGAACGAGCTTCATTTGAGACTGAGATGATAGCTTAGGTTTGGGTTTCTCGACGGGCTTAGGCCTGGCCTTGGCGCCACTTGTAGTCGGGCTTTTGCAAATAGGAACAGAGACCGCGCTTTCCCTCACAACTGCCGCATAAGATCTTGTGGTGGGATCAGTGGGCAGGATCTGTGTAGATGGATCCGTATGCGTAGTGGACGTGGTTCGACTTCGCTTACCTATGGGGGTGATCCAACCGGAGGTAGATGTTGATGGTGAGCACGGTGGAGCAGATGAATCGTGAATCGTATCAGGCTTCGTCGGAGAAGAAGAATCAATGCTCAACGCAGATAGTCCGGCGAGAAGACGCCTGCAATTCAGTGAAGCACGGCAGTTGTCGCAAAAGAAGTTAATGGCTGGCGAGGTGAATCGCTGCAAGTGCACATATTGATCAGGACAGATGCCGCAGCAGGCGATGTGCATCCACCCATCACATTCAGAGCACTGCACTGCTTTGGAACGAGTGGTGACACCTTTACTACAGGACAAGCATTTGGACGCCATGGAAGATGAAGTCCAAATTTTCACTAAATGATTCTCCAGAAACGATCTTTATTCTCTTTTCTTCGCCCAGAAGATCTCAGTGGAACGTAACACTCAAGAGGACGTCGCTCTCACCATGTTGCTAAAGAGAAATTACGTCATAGTTCTCACAGGGTAGCTGCAGCGCGCGTTTAAGGATTCGTTCCATGGTCTTACAGACGACGGATGTCAGGCAGATTGGGCGATAATTCGCCGGATCTTGGTGGTCTCCGCCATTGTACTTGGGCATCACAGTGCCTTCTTTTCAGTCAGCGGGTAAACGGTCGACTTCGAGGGAGTGGCGAAATATTTCGCAGAGGGGATTCATTGGGTTCATTGGGGTAGTAGAGAGCAGGAGGGGAATCCCTTGTCAGCTCCATCGCTTCCTGATCATTGCTGGGATGCTCGTCATCGCGCAACGGGAACTCCAGAGAGGCCGTCGCACTCGTAGCTGAAGCAACACGATCCCGGCAAATTCAGCAGGTGTATATCAAGTAGTCGTTTGAAGGGATCCTCTGTCTGTTCATCAACGACTGTCGGCGGTAACCGGCCCCAATTATTTACAACGCGAGTGGATAGAGCAAGAATGGACCGCACTTTGAGCATCCGTGGCTTGAATATTTATTACTGGTGGCCTCCAATTCCAATCCCGATGTTGAGGTGAAAGAATTCCTGCAACACTCACCCTAATTCACCCCTGAGGATCCGACGGGTAAAGATCAAGTCCCCACGCCGACGGCGGTAATCCATAGAAAGCATATTCAAATGCCGAAGCCGAAGGGGATACGGCAGATCACGTAAATCGGAGACAAACTTTGATCCACGCCGTTGGACCTTTTCGATCATATCGCGCTCAAACTTTGAAGGCGTGTAGGCAGCAGGGAGGCCGTATTCCAAAATCGGGTGCACATGCGTGTTGAACAGAAGTCTAAAATGGACCGGTATCAAGCGACAGAAAGCTATTCGATAGCATGAAACATCCTGTAGGCAGCGGCAACCCTCTTCATGGTGTCCTGAGTGGATCTTAAGTCCGGGGAATCAATCACGCCCAGATCTCTCTCTGACGTAACATTTTTGAGCAAGAAACCACTTATGTGGTAAGCGCGGAGTGGTTCAGGAGCGCCGATAGGCAGGGCGGAACATTTGTCTTCATTAATGGGTAAGCGCTACTGAATCGACCAAATGTGCAGGAGATCGAGCGTCTCTTGTAGTCGATCAGCATCCTCTAGAGAGGATACCTCCTTCCATATCTTTAGATCATCCGCATAAATCAAGCAATCCGATTGAAGCTCCGACGGTAGATTGTTGATGAAGATGTTGAAGAGTTCGGGGCCGAGGACGGAGCCCGGTGGAATACCGCTGGTCATATGAACAGGATCGGACCTAATCAAAAGCTTTACTGAAGTCCGCGAACACAACATCCATGCGTTGGCCAACATCCAATGAATTTGCCCATTTTTCTCTAGCCATATGCAAGTTGGTGGAGCAGGAGCGAGCTTTGCGAAAACCATGTTGGGCACTGGATATCAGATCCAACCGCTCGAGATGAAGTCGAAGCGCCCGTTTCAGGATCCGTTCTATGATTTTGCCACTATCGATGTAAGGCAGATGGGCCGGTGGCTAGCTGGATCTTGCCGCTTCCCACTTTTGTATATGGGCTTAGTGATGCCCATCTTCCAAGTGGTCGAGAGAAGTCCGGACTGAAACAATCGACGGAAAACGTGCGTGATAGGTGAAGCAATGTACTGCGCCACAGTCTTGAGGAGCAAAAGTTGCAAGTCGTTAGGACCAGGCGATGAGTAAGGATCCAACTCACAGAGCAGTTTCAACACGACGTCGGTGTTTATATCGACGCGCTGTAACAGAGAATGGGGAGTGCACACTGTTCTGTCAGAGAACGACAGTGAAGTCAAATACACTGAAAAGTATTGCCGAGCCAGGAGGCTGGTTTTGTCGGTGTCTTCGTGGACTGGATTCTCATGTTCGGAAGAACACAGTGCAGGGATAACACTGCCCACTCTACTGCTCCGTTTGAGGTAGGACAAAAACCTCGTAGGAGCGTTTCTAGAAAGCGTGGCTGGACAGAGTTCATGCTGTTGACGTTTCTCCCGTTTTTGCAGGGTACAGGTATTGATAACCGTTTTGTAACTGATGTAGTCATGCTCTGACCGCGTGATCCTAAAGCGGTCCCATAACTTACGTCTTCTGTTCATCAGGGATCGCAGATCACCATCGATCCATGGAGGGTCTCTAGAGAGCGGTCGCTTTTTGGAAATGGGGACAACTTACTCAATGACTGATGTCACCTTGCAGTACAGAAGATTCCAGGCACCGTCCACATTGAGATGATCGGGAATATACCAATCCACACTGCTTGCAGCCGTTTTACGACGAAGGGCATCTGTACGCCATAAATTTCGGCAAACGGCACATGAGTTGTGAACGGTAAAGCGACAAGTCCATTGGAATAAAATAGTGCAATGATCGTTTACTAATATATTGGAAGACTCTAAGATCTATGACGTCTGACTGCAGTGGGGAGAGCACAAGATCAGGATAGGAGGCAACTGGCTGGCGAGAGAGCGAGTAGGCATGCACAAATGTTGATACAGGCTGCAGTCGAGCATGGTATCAAGGAAAGCGGCATCAAAGGAATTAGGTGGACTATTGCAAATAAAGAAGTACCAGTCGATATTAGGAGCATTGAAATCTCCTAGCATACGACAATCCTTTCCAGCACCGTGCTTCTTGATCAGTTCCAACAGCCGAGCTCCTGCGCCCAGTGGCGCTCTGTAGATGACACCAATCACAGAAGATCTGCAGCCGTCAGGAATGCGACACCAAAGGGCATCAAACTCGCTGCCATTGTCACATGAGACCTCAACTAGATGCGACTTCAGATCCGCTCTCCAGTATAGTATTACGTCGCCTCCCGACTTCCTCCTGTTACATATGTGTTGTCTGCTAAACCGATGAGCAAACACAGACACATACAGATCGATTGACTGATAGCTGATTCGTCCACTCTTTGTCCTTGTGCTGATTGGTTCCTTTTCGACTTATTCATCTGGTGTAACCTACAAGCTATCATTACAGTTTTGACAAATCCCATCTGGTGTGTTCTTATTCACTTCTTGCGAGGACTAAGGGTCCAGGTTGGATCCAGCAATCCTCCAGTAATACGTATCAGAATGGCGACGGTTGCTACGAGCCCTCTTGCGGGACTGTCATGTCTGTGGCCCGATGGTGCAGAAAAACCCTCTCTCCAGTCGTGGATACAGTGGAAAACATCTTTCCAACATCAAATGACTCTCTTTCTTGTGTTAAACCCTCTATCGTGTTATCCGATACCCATTGGATTATGTTATTCCGCCAAGCCCTTGGATCAGAAGGACAACGTCATTTTGACGCTGTGAACTTGATGGCTAAGACCAGTATTGTGCATGTGATCCAGTTGTTTGAGGAATTGTAGGGAATCCAACAAAGTGTGTTTTCCGCTCGTTATCAGTTTTTCAAGCTACAGCAACGATGAGGAGAAAGTGTACATGATTTCATTGCTCGCATTCATCAAGCTACACCGGAATGCCGGTACAATACCTTTCCCTCTAGTCGGTTTGAAGAAGTCATGAAAATCCGGTGCCTAATTGGTGGAGTTACAGATGATGGTGCAAGGGAAAAATTATTGTCACAGGAGGAAGAAACCCTTTCCTGAGAAATGACGTGTAACCTTGTACGTCAAAGGGAAAACCTAAAATCCCAACGATCCACCTTCAACCCTCCTCAGCCTGTGGAATGTGTAAACAAATTGTCACCACGGTTATTCTCTGAAAACAGGGTACGGAAGTTTGTCTGCTACCGATGCGGGGATCAGCACACTTCTCCCACCCAGTGTCCTCATACTCGCACAAAGTGCAGAAATTGCGGAAAACTTGGCCACCTGGCACGTGTTTGCCGTTCCCCACGGTCAAAAGTCTCGATCAAATCATTGAACTCCGACGACGGTGAGTGCCCAGATTCCCAGCTAAATTTTATGAACCATATAAGTTCAAACTGCTGAGTTATGACGAAAGTGTCTCCATATAGGATCACGCTTCATGTTAATAACAAACCAGTTTTATTTGAATTGGATATTGGTTCCGCGGTGACATTGATTAGTAATAACGCGCTCTCATCGTTACCCGACCTGGAACCGACGGATACCGTTTATAGAACCTATACTGGAGAAGTGATTGATTTACTTGGGAAGTGTCAGGTACGAGTGCAGCATCAGGGTAGATCACACAGTCTGGTACTTCATGTCGTGCCTCAGGCTCCAGTCAATTTGCTTGGTCGCGATTGGATGAAAATGTTACCACAAGTACTAAATACTATTCACCCCGGGGGGAGAATATCTTTGAATCGGTCCTTAAACGATATCCAGAAGTGTTTGACGAGCAGCAATTGGGCAGACTCAATAGTTTTAAAGCAAAATTCCATAGGTCAGACTCAAGCACACCAAAATGCTCTAAGGCCAGAACACTGCCTTATTCCTTACGACCTAGAGTGGAAGATGAGCTGAAAAGGCTTCAAAGCGAAGGTATAATTGCACCAGTCCAACAAGCTAAATGGGCGGCCCCGATAGTGCCTGCACTTAAGCCCGACGGTAACGTACGAATCTGTGGTGATTATAAGCTTACAGTAAATCGAGGTGCTATCATAGACCTTTATCCATTACCGAAAATTGAGGATTTGTATGCCATCTTGTCTGGAGGAGTCAAGTTCACTAAATTCGATTTGAGTCACGCCTATTCGCAGGTAGAGTTGCATGAGACCTCCCGACGTCTTACGACGATCAATACACATTTGGGGCTATTCGAATACACTGGACTGCCTTTCGGGATTAACTCAGCGCCGGCGATCTTCCAAAGGATAATTGACAATCTCGTGGGTGACATACCGAACACTTGCGCATATCTCGATAATATTCTTATCACGGGTCACACAGAAAAGGAGCACTTGTACACGTTGGACCGGGTGTTGCACAAACTCTCTGAACACGGTTTGCGTTTGAAACGCTCCAAATGTGCTTTCCTAGTTGATTCAGTTGACTACCTCGGTTATAGACTGGACAAGCATGGTTTACACGCGCGGGAAGATAAATTACAACCCATTATTTCTGCACCCTCACCTCGTAACGGAGCCCAGTTACGCTCGTTCGTTGGAATGCTTTCACATTATCGTCGGTTCCTACATAATCCTGCTTCTGTTCTAGCACCACCTCACAATTTGCTGAAAATAGATTCTAAGTGGGCATGGGGCGAGGAAGAGCAACAAGCATTTGACAGGGCAAAAGGTCTCCTTGCTTCTTCACCAGTCTTGGTACAGTACGACCCCAACAAACCCCTCATCCTACAGAGTGATGCTTCACCTTTTGGAGTCGGGGCACTGCTGGGACATAAAGTCCACGACGGAACAGTTCACTCTGTTGCATTCGCGTCCCGCACATTACAATCTGCAGAGAAAATTA
The DNA here is from genome assembly GCA_944474145.2 of Dicrocoelium dendriticum. Taxonomy (NCBI): domain Eukaryota; kingdom Metazoa; phylum Platyhelminthes; class Trematoda; order Plagiorchiida; family Dicrocoeliidae; genus Dicrocoelium; species Dicrocoelium dendriticum. The sequence goes on along the minus strand of CALYDF020000976.1, from coordinate 9,907 downwards.
CGCACAATTAGACAAGGAAGCACTGGCCTTAGTATTCAGAGTAAGGCGGTTCCATCAGTACTTGTGGGGCAACTAGTTTGAGATACAGACTGACCATAAACTACTGTTATCACTTCTCGGTAAGGAACGAAGCATAGAACAACTTAACGCACCCCGATGGTACGCTAAGCCCCCCTACTTTCTGCTTACAATTATCAAATCCTATACATTGCCGGTCCTCACAATAATGTCGCTGATGCGCTCAGTAGATTGCCACAGAATGACCAACAGGGGGAAATAAGTGACGCGCCCTACGAGTTTGTTCAACTTTTGCAACACCTGAATACTACACCCATATCTGGTGACATGGTTAGGAAAGCTACAGACAGAGAACCCGTTCTATCGACTGTGAAACGTAAGCTGCTGCGTGGCTGGGGTGCGCGAGCCCCTGGTGATTTGCGTCCATTTTTCAATTGTAGATTTGAGCTGAGCCTGCATGATGGATGTTGCCTACGTGGATCTCGCACCGTTATTCCACTGACTCACAGGTCAACTGTACTGAAAGAATTACATGATGCACGTCCAGGTATTGTCCGCATGAAAGCCCTCGCCAGATCCTACTGCTGGTGGCCAGCGATTGACCGAGACATCGAAGCACCTTTGAGTACTTGTAACACTTGCCAAAAATATCAAAGAGATAATCCAACAGGCCCAATTTACCCTTGGCAGTTGTCCGACAGCCCATGGGAACGTGTTCGTGCCGATGACTTTGGCCCGATCGAAGGAAAAATGTTGCTACTTTTAGATGATGCGTACTCCAAATGGATTGAGGTGCATGTTGTTGCAAACGCTACTGCAGAAGCTGCAATCAATGGCGTACGCTCTAGTCTATCTACACATGGCATACCGAAAACATTAGTCACTGACAACGGTCCGCAAGTTACGAGTGCCGCGTTCAAAGAATACCTGCACAGCAACGGCGTTCATCACATGACTTCCGCACCGTACCATCCAGCATCAAACGGTTTAGCTGAAAGAGCGGTCCAAATCGTGAAAGCTGGTCTTCTAAAGCAGCGTAATGGCTCGTTACGAACCAAACTTGACCTATTCTTGTTCGCATATCGGATCACACCGCTAGAGTCTATCGGAGAGAGCCCTGGGGAGGCAATGTTTGTGCGTCGACTACGTACGATGTTAGGCCTACTTTTTCCAGACCCTCGTCAGACCAGGCGTTGCCAGCAACAACGTATGCATGAAAGTGGACGCGCACCAGTTAAGCCTTAGAAGTCGACAGTGGAACGTGCTGTTTACACGAAACTACCACAAGAGCAGTTATGGCAGCCTGGCACCGTGCTTACGAGCTCAGAAACGGAGACCGAAATACAACTAGAGAGTGGAGAGACAGTACGCAGGCACAATGATTTCATCCGACCCCGCATCCTACTCACACCGTACCCTGGGGAATAGAAAGTGGTTCCAGAAGATCTGAAGGAGACAAACAAAAACCAAACGAAAGAAATCGATTAGACGATTGCTATTCGGAAACCGCACCGCTCACCTAAGCCGATAGAACGTTACATTTCACAACTGTGATTCCATCTGTCACGTGAGGGGATGTTACATATGTGTCGTTTGCTAAACCGATGAGCAAAACACAGACACATACAGATCGATTGGCCGATAGCTGATTCGCCCATTCTTTGTCCTTGTGCTGATTGGTTCCTTTTCGACTTATTAATCTGGTGTAACCTACCAGCTACCATTACAGTTTTTGACACGTCCTATCCGGTGTGTTCTTATTCACTTCTTGCGCGGACTTAGGGTCCAGGTTGGATCCATCAATCCTCGAGTAATACGTATCATCTCCCATGACGACCTGCCTGAGAACGGTGGTCTCCAAGGATAGATACTTTAGAGTCAATGATATCAGGGAATAACCATGTTTCAGTGAAGGCCATTAAATCAGGACATACATCTGCGGCAAGCGTCTGGATCTCATCAAGCTTATTTCGCAAACTACGAACGTTAGCGAACAGCACTCGCAGTCCGTTCTTTTGCGTTACTATCCTGGGGTGAGAAAAATCGGCCTTCAACGAGTGCTTAGAGTTTTCCGAACTATGCGAAAACCCGTTTCACCGTTGGCCCGACGGATCCTCAGCTCATCAACGACTTTTTTCATTTTGATCTGATCTTCCGGGAAGAGATCCCTAAACACACAAAACGGCTTGCCTTTGAGCCGTGAGGTCCGTAGGAGAATGCGTCGACATTCTTCCTCGTTTTGGAACACAACCTTTAGGAAGCGAGGCTCAAGGGAATCCTCTTGTTTCTTACCTAAGCGGAAAGCCGAGATAATGTTGATTCCCTGTTCGCCTTCGTCGAATAACACAGAGATAAGTCGTTTTAGGAACACTTGGTCGTATAACATCCTTCCCGCTGGGGCATCTTTGGTCGATTCAGGCGCATTCATAATGATGAGACACCGATCACTGGAGGGTGGTAGGGTACGCCTGGTGGCTTGCGGTTGGGAAGGAATTGCGCTGTCTCTTGATCAGCGATTCCAAATGGTTAATCTTGTCAAGGACAGATTTGAACTGCGACTGAGGGGAGGAAGGCTTGGATTTAGACTTCGACTTAGTCTTGGCGTTATACATATCACCAGATGCGGTGGTACTTTCCTTTACAACCGATGCGTATGTCTTTGTCTTGGTCTCGCTGTGATGGACGTATTCCAACGGCTGGGGGAAAGAGTCAGACCGCCCGCGACTTCGTTTACCTGTGGGAGAGGCTGGTGCGGAGGCAGAAGCGGGAGAATGGGGAGTAATTAGGGGGACCAGGGTATCGGGAGCCTTGGGTGTCATTGGAATGGGATGAGGGCTGATCGAGGAGAGCCCATTCACGAGACGTCTGTTGTTTAAGGAAGTACGGCAGACATCACAAAAGAAAACAATGGCTGGAGAAGTCATCAGCTGTAGTGCTTCATACTGATCAGGACCGATGCCACAGCAAGCAATATGCATCCAGCCGTCACATCCAGAGCACTGTACGGCTTTGAACGAGGAGTCACTCCTTTAGCGCAAGACAAGCATTTGGACGCCATAGAAGATGTAGTCCAAATATGTCGCGATTCTCCGGAAACAAGCTAGAATCGCTTTTCTTCACTAAAAAGACTTCAGTGGACGGAAATGCACAGTTGGACGAAGCTATTCGCTATTCGTAGAGTTCATGTTCTCCGGTATCATACATGGTCCAGCCCTTCATACAGCTTTTCATCATCAAGTTGAATGGTTAAGATCCATTTCGCTCTGTCCGTTGACAGATAAGCCTTTATCATTTTCTTGAACATGCAGAAATGTTCAATACATCTAAGATGTCGACATCCCTTTCTGTTTGCACATTTGGTTAAGAATGTTACGATGCAGTCCTCATGTTTTGGATTCCATTGTGTGCGCAAAACTCAGCGAGTTGATAGGATGGGAACTGTGATCCGTTATCCAATACGATGGATTCCGGCGGAACTTACTGACTGAAGAAAGCTACAGCGCAAGGTTCGTGCTTTTTGCGGATGTGTCTCGCATCACAATAACTTCAGACCACTTGTTGTATGCGTCAACAAGTATGAAAAAGTAAGTCCTATCAACTGCTCCTATAAAATCTACATGTATCCGCGACCAGGTCGCTTCGGAATTCGGCCAAGGTTGCAATGTTGTCTGCACCGGTAACTTGGAATCACTGCAGCATTTAGGATAGGATCGTGTAATGTCTTCTATTTGACTATCCGTCATGGGCCAATACTTGTAAGTGCACGCGAGCGCTTCCATGCTGGCGATTCCTGGGTGGCCCTTATGCAACCGCCTCAGCACGCGTTGCTTGAGCACTTCGGGAAGGACACCGACTTCGGAAGAAAGCGTCGCGTCGCGTGAGAAACTGTACAAGGGATTCTTCAGAGCAGTGCTTTGGCCAGGCTCGTTTCTTATAAGTCAATACTTCCTGCAGCAATACTTCTTGGTTCGTGGCTTGCTAATTCATCCTTGCTTTTACCGGTAGGGCACTCACTGCATGGCGCCTCATGTGGCTGATATCCGTGTCGGTTGTGATTGCAGCAATAACGGCATCCTCAGGCCCACGTCGAGTAGCATCGATTAACTAAAACAGGGCGTCCACTTGCCCAGTAGAGTCAGTTGACGAATACCTCATGTTGGAATCGTGTCCTAAGAGCAAAGTGGCCCATCTCTGTAGTCCACTGGCCGTGTACGCCGGAATACCCGTTATGGATACAAAGATATCGAGTAAAGTTTTGTGCTCCGTCGCTAATGTGAAACGCCGACCGTAAAGTGCTTTGTGGAATTTTTGAACAGCAAAGACACTAGCGTAGCCTACTTTCTGGATTTGGCTGTAGTTCCTCTTGGAGATGCTCAGGGTTCGTGCCGCATGCGCCACAGCCTTTTCGGAACCGCCTGGAAGCGCTGTGAAATGCCTGCACCAATTACATAGCTGGTGGCGGCGCGCGCCAAGATGGAATCCAGCTTCGGATTGTAATGAGTAAGCAACAGATCTGATTTCAACAGGGATTTCAAGTTTCGTATGCCTGTTGACACTGCCTGGACCATTTCCATTCGACATCTGTAATCAGCAGATGATTCAGTGGTTGGAGTAGACGATGCATAGCTGGCGGAAATGGGCAATAATGACTCACCATTCCGACATTGATTAGTGACATTTGTTAGCGTAGGTAGTCGAGCTATTATCACTTTCCCTTTTCTCTGAGGTCCGGGACATCTTGGAGATCTGGGATTGGACTGAGGAACAATTTTGGCCCAAGACGGACGAAACAACCCACAAGGACTGACATGGAGGATGGTAAAACTCCGCAAGGACCAACCTACAATCACCATAACCCTTGTCCAGTATGGAGAACTGGACATATCCTCATACTCCTATACAGTATACATCTGAAAAATCTGGAGAGCGGAAAAATTGAAACTTTTGCTCACCTGGACATACAACAAGAAGAAAAATCGCGATGTCCCTCTCCTCCAGCGACCCCAAAAATCATGGCGACCCAGAGCAAAATACCCGTCCAACTAACAGAGGAAATTAGAAGCCATTACCCCGCGAAAAACCGAAGGTAAAACCAGTCGTCAAGCGGCTTTGCCAGTTCAACATTAATGTTCAAAATGCTTTACGGCAGTGTTGCAGGACGTGGTGGGTTTTCGCCTGGCAAGCGTTCTCCCTATAAAAAGCCACAAATGTCTGTTTAACAACACTGCGACGTGGCGGATGTGACTCGCCACTGAATAAAGCCACAGCCCACAACTACATACTGGCAAGTCGACTAGATTCACATATCAACTCTTCTTGACACGGTTTCAACTATACATCATTGAACTTGGAGTATCATCGTGATACACAACAGTTTTTAAACCTTGATCATGCCTAAGTTGGTGCGTCTCTATGAAACTGAGAATAAACTATCTATTTATTTATTTTACCATGGACATACGACCAATTTTCTACTATTACTGTCACAGTTGCCATAAAATGTTTGTACAGTTGTACATATCTGATCATGCCTCCATGGGCGTGCCTCGCATAGTCGAGAATAAAGTATTTATTTATTTATTTATTTACAATGTTCTCGGGGTCGGAATGTCGGCCGCGCTCATTCATCACGAATCCCAGAAACTTAACCGATTTCAAAAAGAAGTTACATTTGTCTGTGCTTAAACAAAATCCATTATCTTGATTCGCATCATCACTTCATCCAGCCGGTGAAATAATTCGTCCTGTTTTGTGCCCATTGTAGTGATGTCATCCATGTAGGCTGCAGCTTCACTTACTCAAGTCAACATGGCATCCACGACTTGCTGAAAAATTGCGGGTGTGGTTTTGGCTCCAAATGCAAACGATTGTATTGGTACAGACCACGATAAGTGTGGATCGTGTAAAGCTTTCTGTTTTCAGCTTCAACTTCTAGTTGTAAATAAGCAGCCGCCAGCTCCAAGGTAGCAAGAAATTTACCACCATTCAGCTTCGCGAACTGGTCGTCAGGAATTGGAAGTGCATACTGTCGGTTTACAACGCATCATTCTGCCCGGTTGCAAAGTCTGCACACATACCAATAGAACGGTTAGAATTCTTAATCACGACGTTAGGGGCTGCCCAAGGCAAGAAATTTATTGGCTTGTTCACGCCAAACTGCTGCAGTCGGTCAAGCGCATGTTCAACAAGTAATTGCGATGCATACGGGAATGGGGGGCCTAGATCGAAACACTGGTGTAACACCAGCTAACAAAGTAAGCTTTTATAATGCGCAGTAAGAAGAAGAAAACTGGTAGATGCATGCATTACTTATTGTCTCCTCAGTACCAGTAACAATAACCAGTATGTAACTACATACCTAAATATGCGTGTGACTGAATAAGCAGGAAGTGTAAACTGAATGAAGGAATTCCACCTCTCTGTCCACAACCGTCTTAAGCGGATAAATAATTGCTTTTGGACAAACATGGCCGGCTTCATCCGGCTTATCGCAACGGCCTCGGCGAAACGGAAGAAGCGGGGGGCATGGTGACGTAATGCAGGTTTGAACGCTGATCCAAGCTCTATCCGATGACGCGAAGTCGGTAGGTTTTTACCTATTGAGGAAGCTGACTGCTTGCGCACGCACGTAACTTCAGTGGGACAGGGAGGCTGGTCAGTGTCACGTTGAACCCACCTTGGCACGTGTTCCTTTATTAGGGAAGTAAACGACCGATTGGTTCTGCCTATGTGACTGTCTCCGCAGTCGCACACGAATTTGTATACACAGTGTTAGGTGGCCCCTATCTGTTGAGCTTCCTTCGTTGGAGGCACCGGCAAGTTACAGGTTCTATTGATGACCGCAACTTGAGCAGCACAGTAACTGTTATGCGTAGCAGAGCGTAAACGTTTCATGGTTCTTAATACAGTAAAGACACCCATAAAAGGCAGCCTGATATGGATCGTTCTCTTGGCTGCCGTAAGCACCAAGATTTTCGGGCCTCGTTGTTGGCTGTCTTCCTCTATAACTTTAGGTGGATAAACATTTGCAACAAGTGTTGTTGCAATTGACACTACTTGGTCGGCCAAACAATCAGCCGAGCAAATTCGTCTAGCACGGCAAACGCTTGTATTACATCACCCTAACCTCCGCTTCCTCCGTTTCGCCGAGGCCGTTGCGATAAGCCGGATGAAGCCGGCCCTGTGTGTTCAAACACAATTACTTATCAGCTTAAGACTGCCGTGGACACAGAGGTGGAACTTCCGTCATTTATCTTGCACTTCCTGCTTATTCGGTCACAAACATACTTAAGTATATAGTTGCATACCGGTTATTGTTAATGGTACTGAGGAGATAATAGGAACTGCATGCATGTACCAGTTTCGTCTTTTTACTCTGCTTTCCAAAGTTGTGAAACGTAAGCTTTGCTGTAGCTTGCTACATTGTCCAAGTTCGGTTTGGAAAACATAAGCATACTGCACCTGAAACTGTCCAGCAGTGGTTTGACTTAGGTATGCAACACTATGCATGATACACTATGACGTATCTTTCAGAAAACTGATTATTCAGTGGTACGTTGAGCAAGTTCAATCGGTCAATTTAATCAACGCCAATAAAAGTAAGGTTGACACAAGAAACTAAGTAGATGTTTGCACGGTGGCTCAGGCGTTTGTATTTAATGCCGCGTTTGAACTTGCCATCCAACCCCAGTGTATCGCCGGATGCATTTGGGCAGTTAGATTGGAGCGCCTCAGTGGAAGTTTACCAAGTCTCGCCCATGATGATGGCGAAGTGATAGTAATGTCCGATGCCGTATCCATTTGTCAGGATATAAAAATATTGTTTATTTTGCCGATGAGGCATTTTCGTTTGCCCGCAACTGCTGCGGGGCAGGTCGCAAGAACTGCTTTTGTCTTTGCTCCCTGAAACGATGTGTTTGGGATTAAGTGTTCGTGTACAAGTGTGAGGTTGATGCAGACCTGGAATTGTAGGATATGCGACCGTGTGATTCTTTGTGCTCTGGACGTTTGCGCTTCTGACAGAGACGTTTTCGTAAGTACAGAAACCCACGCAACGCCAGCCACCATAGTTCCAACGTAAGGTCGGGGGTTTCTGGTTTGGTACCCTAAGGCTCATAATTTTACCTCGAACATCGGGGTCAGCATTTTCAATTATTATGGTATCCTGCTGTAAGTTAATCTGTCTCTGGCATTCAGTTGCAATGACCTGTAGTGTCAAATGGGTTCCTGCTCTAACTTGTGTTGGATGCGTGTGCGAACCTCGGCCTCGGCATGAGGTTGAAGACTGCAAGCCCCTATGAGCCTTTTGAACTTATCAGACGTCATCCTACTGAGTTTAAGGCGTTCACGCTCTCAGATCACAACTGCAGCATGTGTTATAAAATCATGTCTATCACTTGCAAGCAACTTTAAACAAGTATAACGGATACTGAACAACAATGTTTGTCCACCGAAAATGGACGTCAGGATTTAGGCAGCCTCACCGGAGCGGAAGTCCGTTGTTTTCCTGGACAGTACAAAATTCATATTGCGTTCGCTCTCAAATGCACCGTTTACACAGTAACAACGGAAATTTCCATGCATCGTCTGGCGCCGCCAACTTAACACGAAAAATATTTCATAGTTCTGGAAAAGGAATCGAAATTTACTCCGGCTGATCCATTGAAAACGAAATCGGTGGTTGCTATCGTGACCGCGTCTAATGAAGACCGTGTGCCAACAGCTTAGGGCTCAGGTCGAGCGTGCAGCTGCCGTGCAAATAACGAGAACAATTGCCTCCGGGATTTCTCCAGCTGCAGCTGCTGTGGATGGAGAAGCTGCGCATCTGCACAAAGGAATAAGTTATTATAGTGCAACACCTCCGTCACCAGAATCTGTTGGGTCATCAGAGGTTCGACGTACCAGATTCGTAGATTGCGCCACGCGAGTCAACTGACAAACAACCGAACGAGAAGGATATTTGCGAAACGCAGAACGGGTCGACGTGGTAATGAAAACACACCGATACAGTTCAATGCACAGCATGGTGCTAGGGTGAATTTATAGATCTCAAAGAATCACGGGACGCGTGACGGAGGCGACACAAGCGACAGTAACAACTATTCTGCAACACAGAACAACACTAGTCTTCTTTAACTGAGACTGTGCTGATACGCGGCACAGGGTTACTTGTGGGAAAATGCGCAATTAGCTTCCAGAGCAAGTCAATTTTGTTCGTTTCTGTGCGCATTGGACGTTGGTCTGTGTGAAATTTTGTTTTTCCATGCGAGTTACAAGCTTTGGCCAGAATTAATGGCGCCAAGTCGACTTGGTTCGCAGACAGTAAAATCTTCCTCGGAGCAAGGCGTTCTAGACCTAACACTCTGCCACCGGAAATGCTTGTCGAATTTGGCAAATGTACAAAAGCTGACGACGAGATGACAAGCCATACGATGAAAGAATAGGGAGCTTTGTTAAGTAATTTTGGAACGGCGCAGTCTACTAGGGGATATAACAGATACCGTCTAAAGCATGTAAAGTTTTAGTGGCATCCATGATGCTGAACTGGTTGAGCTTGCCGGGCTAGATCACCTGCGAGTACACCAACTACAGCTCAAGAATCCAAGCGAAAGGCCGGATATCACGTCAAAATTCTTTGTTAATCGTCAATAGTGGGAGGAGCCTACCTACAGCAGTACTAGATTGTAGCACCGTCGAGGCATTTAAAAGCGGTTCAGGAAAGTGTTAGATTGAACATTTTCGCAAAATTATAGAAATTTATTGTATACTGTCGCCGTAACGTCGTACTGCGTGCCAGTACACAGAGTGCTTTTGTTATTGCTCAATCCCTTGCAGCAACCGCGAAAGTTATTTAGAAGTCGATGTAAAATGGGCTCTTGTTCGCTTGCCT
>CALYDF020000975.1:0-18069 GCA_944474145.2 Dicrocoelium dendriticum | reverse complement strand
CTACTTGCTGATTCGAACCCGTGATCAGTATTCAGTACTCATCATCATATTCATCATCATCAAAAGCACCAACATTATCATCATCATCATCATCATCATCATCATCATCATCATCATCATCATCATCATCATCATCATCATCATCATCATCATCATCATCATCATCATCATCATCATCATCATCATCATCATCCATCATCATCATCATCATCAGCATCATCAGCATCATCATCATCATCATCATCATCATCATCATCATCATCTTCATCATCATCATCATCATCATCATCATCATCGTCACCATCATCATCATCATCCGTCATCATCATCATCATCATCATCATCATCATCCTCGTCATCCTCAGCAGCAAAATCAGCAACGTCATCATCCTCATCGGTGCACATTAGCTGAGGTTAAGAAGTGCGCTTCATCTAATATGGCGCAATCCGAACTAATAAGGAACTAAAATATTGCGCTATCGTTTACACGAATTTCTCTACTATTTTATGAACTTAAATGTGGTGCGTATTGCATGGGATGGGGATGTGATGTATACCTATATGTAGGCAAATATCAATGAACCCACAACACACACGCCACTGCGGCCGTCTCCAATCCATATCTGCATGTGCGTCCAACCTTAGGACCCCAGCTAGGCACTCGCGATGCACTAACTGACGCCAGTTTCGAAGTGAGGATTTTCATTCCTTTCGAGCAAGTCACCGCTTCGTCACCGCTCCTCCTCTTCCATTCACACCCGGTGGTGTAAACAATGCACCTCGCGGGAGTCGGCGTGCTGGCATGCGCAACGCGTGGCCCAGCTATCTGAGTCTGGTGCGTGATATAATGGTTCTGAGCGATTCATTCGCCCTTCCTGCGCCAAATACGCGACGCGGAACACGCTCATTGCTTACGCGGTGCTCCCGCCAGACTTGAGCTAAGCTGCGAAAGCAGTGGTTATCGAATGTGACGAGCCTCTTTGTGTCCGTCGACTTGATGGGCCAGGTTTCACAACCATATAGTAGAGTTGAACGATCGTCTGCGTTGTAAACTCTGCCCTTGAGGGCGAGAATAATGTCGCGTCTGCGCCACACGTGGCGGAGATTGGCAAAAGCACGTGCTTTTGCTATTCGGTTCGATCTTTAGCTTCGATCCCCCGGACGCTAATATAGGTGCCCAGGTACTTGAATTCCTGAACGCCTTCTAGCTGATCACCACAAAGCGGTAGCGCAGGGGTTTGTCCCTGCCAATTTTGGAGATGTACTTTGCAATTCGATGGAGCAAAGCATAGGCCAAAACGATAGACAACCAGTGCTAATTGGTCCAGTGCTGCTTAGCATGTTTGGGAGCTGTCACAGATTAGGTCAATATCGTCCTCATACTCCAAGTCAAGATGTCGTTCCCCAGGAAGTAGCTCTACACCTTCTAAGTCGAGTCCAGCGAAAGCTGTTTCCGTGACTTCGTCAACTGAGAAGTCAACTAGGTGACATCGGGCAAACTTGTCTCACACCGTTGGTGATACTGAAAGGTGACAACAGTTTACCATAAACCCTAACTCTGCCCGAACTATGCGCGTACAACGCTTTGAGACTGTTTACGTAGCTATCAGGCACACCATTCCTCAGCAGACAGTCCCAGAAGGCACATCGACCCACTGAGTCGAAGACAACTTTTATGTCAAGAAACACGACAACGGTGGGTCGCCAATAAACATGGTGGTGCTCCAACAATTAACGCAAGGTGAAGATGTGGTCGATGCAGCTAAAACGTCGACGACACCCGGCTTGCTCTTCACTAATCCGATTTCACGAGTGCCAGTCAATCTGCGGAGAATGACAGACACAAGCGATTTAGAGGCAAATAAGATCAGAATTACCTCTCTATGATTATTGCATTCCGAACGGGAACCTCCCTTGAAAATTAGGACAACGGCGGAGTGGCTCCTGTCTGTCGGGACAGTCTCCTGCTCTCAAAGCTTCACTAGTAACTCGTGTAAATCATCTACTAGAGCAGGTAGCCCAAATTTGTAGAGGGCTTGGGTAATTCCATCTTCCCCTGCGGTCTTATGCAATTTCAACAGCCTGCTCTCACGTTCGACTTCTGCGCGTGTGGACAGTTCCAAGGAGCCGGCCCAGGGAGAAGCGCGCTCAATACCCGAAAAAGAAAGCGATAACTCAGGTTGCTTGAATTGCCTTGTAAAGTGTTCGGCCCAACGCTCCAAGCGTTTTGACTGGTTGTGGCCCGGTTGCCCACTCTTTTCGCGTATGGTCTCGCCAACACTAGGTCTGCTGCTGCCTGTTCCCCCTATCAGACGGAATAACTTACGATGATTACCAACGGTAGCGGCTGTTTCCATCTCCGACGCACGATGAGACCATTAGGTTTCGCGGTCTTTCTTCAGGCTAGCACACAGTTTAGACCTGAGCTTTATGTGAGTCTCATTGTATTCGCTTCCAACCGGAACACGTCGGCGAGCATTCATAAGTTCCAGAGAATGTGTAGATACTAAATGTCCATTGTTGCAATTCGATTTGCCACATGAAGACATGCCTGCTGAAAGTAACCTTTGACGAATATGCGACCAGTGATCTACGATGATGTTCAGTGGGTGCTTCCTCAGCCCAGATGTTAGCGCACTTTGCTACACATTCAGAACACCTGGCTTCGCTAGCTGGCTGGTGTCAAACAGTTCACCTCGACGTTACTGACGTGCACCGAAACACACCCGGAGGTCGGCGCAAACAAGTGCGTGGTTAGAGTCCACACTCGTGGTCCAAATTTAGCGACAATTTTGGACACAGCCTTTCCAGCGGTATCTGATCGCCATATGATAGATTTGCGTCCATGCTGCTGCGAAGCTGGTGGGTGCCAAATCACGCTTCTGCGGATGCTGTGTCGAACGTTTGTGCTCGCGAGAAAGAGACGAGCATCTTCACACAGCTGCAGCGATCGGTCAACGTTATCATTACGGGAGCACAGACTATGTTGGACACCCAGTTGAAGCTCATCAGAGGGCAAATTTCCGACTTGGGCATTTAGATCGCCAACCAACACCACAGTATCCGTACTTCTTCTGTAACGCCGTAGATCGTGAAGTTGCTGATAGAAATAATCTTTCACTGAATCAGTGCTACAGCTTTTAGGGGCGTACGCCGCAATGAAAAACAGATACCGTTTGTCCCCGCGTGACTTCTTAGCACGGAACGAACCAGCTAATCTAACGGCGCACATCCTACTAGTTACTGGGATCCAGTCGATCAAGGCCACTACAGCCCGGAGACTCAAAACAATGCTGTCTCCAGCTTGACCGGCATTCGAAGCTACATCATCGCCCGACAGACGCAGTGAGCATATACCGCCTGTGTCGCATGTGTGGGATCGCAGGGTAAGCACTGAGCTCGAATCTTGCAGGCGGGTTCCTGATAAACAGCAGAAATCGATGGATACGGTCTCTAGTGTGCGGGCAAGTACTGTCCATTGGCCGATCTGTAGCAAAGGGTGCACCTCGAGTTATGCCAGTCGTAGCGAGACTCGAGGACTGCAATGGGAAACGGACCAACTGAGGTTGGTCGCTTGGTTGAACATGGATTTGTCGACTGGATTGGAGCGCCGCCGTGCGACTGTGTGCGAGGTAAAACAAGAAGACAATCGATTATTGAAACAAAGTGGGTGAAGGCCAAGAATCGGGATATTGAAAAAGGGGGCTAAAAGTAAAGTTGTAGCGGGACGATAAGGAGGAAGATGCACAAGAAGGAGCATAAGAAGACGGGAAGGCCTGAGCAGTTGCATCCAAACCCCTATCCACCTTGCTCAATGCAGCAGATAAGGCTCCGTTTATTATCCTCTGCGACGGCCAGAGCATCAAGAAACTGTTTGATGAAGGGTTCAATATATTGCGTGTGCAGAATACCGTCAGGTTGCCCAGGACTAGACAAGAGAACGATTAGGGTTCTCAACCAAAGCGTTTGGTTCAAAAACCTTACTGCAAGACAGCGGGGTCTTAGCACTGAACTACAGACAGCCCGTATGATGGAGTAAGGAGCAACCCTCACTCCAACCCCTAACCTGGAGTGCCAGGAGATTGAGTTTTTCTTGCCTCTAACCATTGACCAATCTGGTATGAGTGGCCCTAAAGGTGCAAAAAGAGCACCAACCAGCATAGCTCAACGGATCACTGAAGCACATGAACCATCGCTCCACGTTATGGTCCAGTCTCGTCTGGATGACATAATTTGGATTAGACAAAATAAGACTGCTTGTTTGAAAGCTGACAACCGCTGAAGCAAAGCAATGTGTCTTAGACGTTCCAAAAGCTTCACAATAGCTCAGAATATCGCTTTCTAACTGCACAAAACCTATCAGCATACTCAATGAGAGTAGCGCTAAAAACACCTGATACAAGAGCATCGACAACGGCAGATAGACTAAAAAGTCAAGATGGGGTATAGGATTGCATACTATTCAATGGGCCACGGGATACTAATGCCAAGAAAACAGGGTAATCGCCATCACCAAGGAAGGAGTTCTCAATCGTATGCCGCCATTTGGTTTCTAAACCTATGCGCCCGCTGGGCTGTGGGAAGATTCCATGGCCACTTGGAGTGGCTATATTATATAACGTGATTGATGATACCCGATTCAGTCAGACAGAAAGCGCACGACTTGAAGAGCACCGGACGGTGAACCTCATTCGTCCGCAGTTGGATTTCAACCTGGATGATATCTGTCTTCGAGTCTGATTGATAAAACCCGAAATCTATACTTACCACCTTCCTGTAGACTTGGGTAATTACTGGCAAACACCGGAGAATAAGGGAGTACGTGGAATGCGCGGTACCCGCTTTGCCAACCATGGCTGTACTCAGTCGCGCATACGTTGTCCGTCACTGTATTAGATTCTTTCATACTTATTCTGCTCATTCAAACAGATAAATTATTCCATTGTTTTAGACCAGCGCGAACATGTGCGGCGAACTTTGTGCATACTTAATGTTGTCGGACCTTACTTAGTAGACTGGACAATGTCTGTGATCGAGCACTACTAATCAGTGAGGTTCCTTCACTGCCGAAACGATTCCGATGGTGCTCATGAATAGCAATGAATCTGTTGGTTTTCGCAGACCTCCCACGAACCCCATACCTTTGTTAGCGCTCACGCTAAACTAAATTCACGGCTGCCGGATCACGCGACTTGGTTAAATAATGAATTGTCATGTGTCTTATTGGTGGGGCAATTTAAAGCGCTCGTTGTGTGAATGGAGTTTGATGAAGACTCACAATATGGACTGTGATACGCCTTGAAATGTATCTTGGTCATTCCGATTACTGGGAACGTAACCAAGTAGGCAGAATATTATTAGGCGTTGCCTGTTGGAAAACGCCGCGCTTCGTCACTTATGTTCTCAGTGAGCAAACTGACTCAATGTGAAACGTGATCCACATTGAGATCGCGGGTCAAAATCTAAGCACAGGAGTGCATAAAATGATCAACCAAGCAGTCATTAACAGTTGAGACAAACATTGCTCCTCGTGACTCGGTTGCTGAAGGGATAGTGGTTCCAATTAATATCACAATGGTTTCTGGTTGGATACCTCATATATATATGGTTCAATGGTTCAATGGTTCAATGGTGTATAATGGGATAAAAAGCATAACTTTACAAGACCCACAGGATGGATATGCAAAAGAAAATTAAAATCAAAATGTTCGAACGTAGAACGTAAAGTATCAGTGGTTAAATCATTGCACTTTAACAAAGTGTTGTGTATCGTTTATCACTAAGATGAAAATCTAAGATTCTTTCGAATGTCGTCATGTCTGGTGCGTTCACCACATAGTTTGGTAATGCATTCCAGTGAGAGCAGATTCTAAGTGAGAAAAAATACTTTCTACAATTCAAGCGAGAGTGTTGCGTCATTAGTTTCAGGTGGTTGCCTCGGTTTTGTTTGTATGGGGCTAGAGTCAACGGCGATGTACATGGATGCTCGCTTTCGGTTAATATCCGGTATGTGAGAGTAAGATCACCGCGAAGCCGTCGGTATTCTAATGAGAACACCCCGAGTACACGAAGACGCATTTCGTAACTTATACCGGATAGTCCACGCGTTGCTTTTGTGGCTCTTCTTTGGGCTGTTCCAAGAGGCGGATGTCTCGTTTTAACCATGGACACCAGGCCTGAATTGCATATTCAACATGAGGACGAATGTAGGAGTTAATCAACAATGGTACTAGCTGTCGCTCAAAAGTGCCGAGAGCTCGCCTCAAAAGTCTCAAGTTCAAGTTCGCTACACTTGCTGCTTTCGAACACTGGAGCGAATTTCCAAGACTCTCTTGCACGATTATACCTAGGTTGCGTTCACTAGTCACGTGTTGCATGACATGTTGCCCCAAAAAGTATGTGTTAACGAAGCTGTTGTGCACCGTCAGCAGGTGGCACTTTGCAGGGTTCAGTGGGAGCTGGTTCCTTTGTGCCCATTCGTTAATCCGGGTCAGATCTTCCTGGAGGTAGACATGGTCGGATGCTGAGCGAATAGCTCTCCATATTTTAGCGTCGTCTGCAAATATTTGCGTTGGAGATAGAATGTCTGCTGGAAGGTCATTGATGTAGACTAAAAATAGTAGCGGGCCGAGGACGGATCCTTGTGGAACACCACTGGAGACGTAAAGGCTTTCGGAATAGGTGTCAGCTACGCTTACCTTGATTGCTCTGTCGTGTAAGTAGTCTTCCAACCAAGTGAGCAGGGAACCGTTGATACCGTAGGCAGCAAGCTTTTGGAGGAGAAAGAAGTGATTGACCCTGTCGAATGCTTTAGAAAAATCCAGGTATATCACATCTATGGGGACTCCTTCATCAGCCGCCCTGGTCCATAAGTCCCGAGTAATCAGCAAATTGGTGAGACAAGATCGTCTGCGTCGGAACCCATGTTGGGCATTAGAAATTATCTGTTGACTTTCAAAGTATCGCGTCAGTTCATCTGCGATTACCGATTCCATAACTTTTGACAAAACAGGAAGGAGAGTAATAGGTCGGTAGTTAGCAGGATCCGAACGCTTACCACCTTTATACATCGGAGTGATAATTCCATTTTTCCACTCAGATGGGAGTGTATGGGAGTCAAGCAGACACTGAAAAAAGGTTGCAAGTGGTGTTGCTATGGTGGGGGCAAGGGTTTTTAGTACTTTTGGGCAGATCATGTCGATTCCAGGGGCACTGTACTCCCGGAGAGACTGTAGTTTGCTTGCAACAGCTGCTGGAGTAAACGTGACGCTGGATAAGCCAACGACATTTGTTGGGAGTTGATAGGGCGAAGGTCCCATGACATTTGTAGCTATATATATATATATATATATATATATATTGCAATGGAATAAATTTGAAATCAGTGTGGAATTCAAAGATGTTAAATGCACAACAACCAACAAACACTTGCTATTTTGTCCTTTTACCGGTATTGTAATAACGCGATGCGCCAGGTTTCAATGCAGCCGGGAAACCAGAAGGAAACCATCAATATAGAAAGATTTTTATAAGCATATGTTGCCAAAACACGGTTGGATCAACCAATTTCCTCATTAGCATACATCAGTCAGTTTGTGATCTGTGGGTTGTGAACTATAGTTTGTTGCTTGCATCTTCGCTCATGCGTAATCTAGCTACCAATCTCTGGTAATTCGCTGTTTGACAGATAATATTACTTAGATTGGAAAAGGCATTAATACGCCCTAGTACCTGATTTCTTGAGACTACTGCTTCATCCGAAGGCTAGGGTCCTGGGTTGACCTGCGTTATTTACAGTTGTCTTCTGTGTCGAAGTGGCAACAGCCTTGGTCGGAGTGATTTCAAAGAAGTTTCATTATGAGGCGATTGCGAGAGACAAGGGTTTGCAAACGGCCCAGAAGAGATGCGCAATCCGAAGAATGTTGCGTCCTTAAATGGATTTTCGACAAAAAGCAAACTGTGTAGACAGATCCAACGCGTCGTCAACCAGCCCCTTTTTCTCAAAAACTCGAGGAAATACACCGTCCGTCACCTCCTCGTGTGGTCTCCACATTCTCGCACGATCCTCCAATATCACCGTAGACTCACCGCCTCAGAGAACTTTCGCTGCGTACAAGGCCGTGTTTTATACCGTGGATTTTTAAATAAATAAATAAATTTGTATATTTACCGACGGACGGTACACGGCCCCATAAGTGGGAGCGATCATGTGTATAGTGAACACGTTTCATAACATTAAATAAAAGTTTACTAATAGCATTTCGGATCATGATTACTTTTCCTTGAGTCCTAGACCCGCGCAACTCATATGTAAAATTTACGGATGTTTGTATCGTCAGGAGTAGATAATAAACGAAGGGACTATTAGGCTGCAAAGACACAGGATTTGGTATGGTATGTAATGACATGTAGTGGGTAAGCTAGCTGTAAGCTATTATCAAATGTTTTTTATACCAACTTCTGTCAGTGTTTCTAGTGTTTGCTGTGAGTCAAATATCTTCAGAGCATTTGGTATAGTGAGGAAGGTCTGAAGGAGATTTCGAAAGGTGACATGGCTTGTACACATGCGTATCTGTAGGGGTAGTTTGTTCCACAAATAAGTGTATCTCACTAAGAAGAAATTCGATCGAATTTTATGACTTGAAAGGTTTGTACGTATCAAGTAGCCGCCATTACGTGTGGGGTAGACTGCAGTCTTCCGCAGTTCAAGTGCGGTGCTGTCTGCGTAAATTCGTTGGTTTATAATGTTGTAGAAGAGAACGAGGTTGTTTTTTAAGCGTCTCAGCCAAAGTGGATCCAGCTGCAGTCTTCGACAGCGATCATAATAAGTCAGGTTTGAGCAGCGTCCCATGAGCAGTTTGGTAAATGATCGTTGGACATTTTCTAGAGCCGTTCTGTCTTTCTTTCTCAATTGGCTGTGAAGGATAGTACAATACTCCAGAGTCGGTCGTACGATTGTCTTGAATGATTCAAGTCGTACTTCAGGTAGGGAGAAAGTTCTGGTGATATATCCGCATAGCTGCCTCGCTTTCGCAACCTGATAAAGAACATGTTCGGAGAAATTGAAAGAGTTGGAGTACCTAATTCCTAAGTCCCGAACTGACTCAGACGTTGGGATCACGTTTCCGGCAAGTATAATGGAGCCTTCTGGGATGCGGCATCTGTACCCAAGTACTTGGGATTTCACTGCGGAGAACTTCATTAATAAGCGCTCACTAGCTATATTTAGTGCGGATAGGTCTTCACAGATGTTTCTCAAACACATATGTAGTTGGTCCGGATGAAATGAGTAAACCAGTTTGACATCATCTGCAAACAGAAATGGATGTCCATGTTTGATTGGGTCACATATATTGTTTACATAGATTAAGAAAAGTAGCGGTCCGAGCACACTTCCCTGGAAGACACCGCTGGTTATTGGCTTCGGTGTAGAATGTTGCTGACCGATTTTAACGACCTGAGTTCGACCGTTTAGGTATGAGTCGAACCAGTTAAGCAGCGGATTTCCAATTCCATATGACTCTAGAGCAGACAGCAGTGGCTGGTGTGGCACGCGGTCGAAAGCCTTTTGCATGTCCAACAGAATTATGATAATTGCCATTCCTCTGTCAATCATAGTCGTGATGTGATCGAGAAATTGTAGCTGGCATGTAACGCAGGAGCGTCTTGAGAGAAAGCCGTGCTGTGAAGGGTTGATCAGATCCAGTCTTGTTAGATATTGGACGATGTTCTTCTTGACTATTCGCTCTAGGGCTTTGGAAGCAGCAGAGGTGTGATTTATTGGGCGGTAGCTTGACATTTGATTTCTCGGTCCACCCTTGTGCTTAGGCATTATAATGGATTGCTTCCATTGAGCTGGAAAGCAACCGGTAGTGAGTGAAAGTGTGAAAATGTTTAGTAACAATAGTGCGAGGTTTTTTCCTCCGAGTTTTATAACAGTTGGGGAGATGCCATCTGGACCTGGATGAGTTGATGGTTTTATGGCTGCGATGGCACTTTTCACCTCTCTTAACGTCACAGGGATATTGCAGTATAGTTCGGTCGTTCTTTTTGGAAGTGGAGGATGAAATGGCTGAATGTTGGGGACAAAAGAGGAGGCAAAACTAGAGTTCATGGCCTCGCATATACAGGAGATATCGCGCGTTATTGAACCATCGTCTAGAACCAACGTTTCAATTTCCTGAAGTGGTTTAGGGTTTCTTCTTTTGAGTAGTTGCATCAATGCACGTACTTTCTCAGGATTTCTGAGTACCCGGCTTTCTTCTTTGGTTTTGACTGTTAGGGTTAGACGTTGTAAATATAGTAAGTTCTCGTGTATTTGTAGCAATGTTGCGAAGCTGTTGTTCCTGCTGTATAGCGATTTGAGTTTCTTTAGTTTTATTTTGGCTTTGGACAGAAGCTTGAGTTCACCCCTATGTTCATGGGTATTTCTCCTTACAGTAGGTGCTAGTAGATCCACAACAAGGGCAATGTTGTTTATAAACTCATTTGTAGCCACAGTAGGGTTGTGGGTTAGGAATGACGTATTCCAATTCATGGTACCGATAAGTTCATTAAATGCGTTCCAGTCCACACGATGGAGGTTACGAATGGGTTTTAGCATTTTACTTGGTCGTTTAGGTAAATCAATAGTCATATCACAAAACACCGTGTTGTGATCACAGCCAGGCAGTGGATTATCAATGAATGTATAAACGTTCGCGATTCCCATCGTGAATACAAGGTCTAAGGTAGTAGCACTTCTAGTTGGCTCTCTAACATGCTGAGTCCAGCCATTGAAGTGGATACATGCGATAATTTCCTCAATCTCTGCCGTGTTTCTGAGTGTAGGCAGCGTCCAGTTAACATGTGGTAGGTTGAAATCTCCACACATAATTTTGGATTTGTATGTGGTGCTGGAAGCAACATTGATCATATCGATTAGCTTTTGGGTTGCAAATTGTGTAGTTCGGGGCGGCCGATAGATACAACCCACTAGAAGATCAATAGATGGGATCACTAGCCATAGTGTATCTTCTAAGTCAATGAACACAGGTTGATCTGCAGGAATGGCAGTCAGGTTATTTCGAAGATATATGGCACAGCCACCACCACGTTTGTGCGAGCGATCCTTGCGGAAAAGCTTATAGCCTAGGATGTTAAGCTGAGAATCACTAATTTCCGACGTGCACCAAGTTTCAGTGATAAAAGCAATATCGGGGGATCTCATAAACATAAGTGTTGAAAGTATATCTAATTTAGGCAAAAGGGAACGTAGGTTAATGACAACAGCTTTGAAAGACATTGTTAACATGGACTGAAAGTGGTGGGTAATGTTTGTTTCATCGTCATTGTATCTGAGAATTGTGTGTTGTGAGGTAGCTGAGGCACACTGAGCTCCAGATCGTACTGGATTGAATGAAGTACATACTCTAGTAGTTTGATTAATCTCTGGTTCATAATCGTACGTGATAGGGGCAGGATTGGTGGGGGAGGAACTGGTGGTGTGCGATAGTCTAAAAAAGGACTGACATCCGTAGTATACAGGGGTGGGGGGATGCTGAAGTCGACGAACTCATTTTGCTTCGGTTTGTATTGTTGCCAATTGAGTAATACAGCGGGTGGTGGTGGGTGAATTTTGACTTGAGGTAGATAGGGGTTGCACCCTCTTAACTGTAAGTCCTTGTGGCCTACCAACTTTTTGTTTGCTAATTCGGTGTCGCATACATAAGGACTTTGCCAGCTTGAGGTCGCGGGATTTGGAAACGTAGTCAGAGGCATTGTGGGTAGGTACTGGGCCGGCTCTCTGCAACTTATCCCGACAACAGTGTCGGTTTTGTATGTATAGGCTTGAGGACGTATACTTTTTCTCAGTTGGCCTAGCTGCACATCCCTGCGCTCTGGTGATGGTTGCTCCAGACTTAATGAGCTTTGAGTGTTTATGGGAGAAATTCTGGCAGGGCGCTTTCCTCTGTTTTTGCCTACGCCTCGGTTGGTCGGAGATAACCTATAGCTTAGTTCATTCGGGTCGGATTGAGATTTATTTTTCGGGCTGCCAACGTTACAGTCTGCTTTTTTGTCTCGCTCACGATAGGTCTCAGGTACAGTTACTGTAAACTGTTGTAAGGGCTCGCAGTTTGGAGAAGGGATAGGGGAGTTGAGTGTGTGGTCAGCAGGTGTCTGCGTCGTTGTATTTTCAGCGTTGTTGGTAGTTTTAGTTTTGGACACATCAGTACTGCTATTTGAGATTCTTTCATCAGGCCGCTGAAGACTGAGATGTCCATCATCGCCTATATTAGACGACGCGGTTGACTTGTCAAGGTCGACATTGCTGATGATAGCGTCAGTACTGGCTTCGTTAGTAGGAACATGGGGCATATGATGGGTGGAGGGATTTTGTTTCATTGTTAATCGTCTTTGAAGAGGCGTTTGATCGTGTTTGATAATAATATTTTTAAAATTAGTTTGTGCAGCAACTAGTCTTTTACTGCGTACGAATTTAGATGCGCTCCTATCGTCTGGAAACTGTAAGAGTATCGGACATGTGGTCATGTTTTCCTTTTTCCTCAGTCTGAGGCACTGACAAGAGACTCCATCCATATTGCATGCTTTTAAGAGGGTATTTGTTACCCTGTCGATGTTCGGTTTATCAGGCACGTTAAAAATGATAACGTTATGCGATCTACGGAGGCGTTCTTGCGTTTCGGATGTAACTGAGTCTAGTAAGGAAGCAGCTGTGCTCAAACGGTCCAGTGTAACAGTTTCTGAGCCTCTAAGCAGTTCACAGAATGATAGGACTTGTTCATAGCATGTGCTGAATTCATGAAGCTTGCATTTCAGCGTGGCTATTTCTTCCTCAAGGGCTATAATCCGGTCTGTCGTGTCAGTCGGAATTATGGTAGTAAAGTTGGAGTGGTTTGCAACTAAGTCGACTTTTTTTGGGATTTAGATGATGGACATCCCTTTTTTACAGTAATATCGGTTGGGTTTCTATCCGTGCTATCAGATGATTTTATAGTCTTTTCTGTTTTCAACTTCTGCCTGAGGAGGGCGCTTCTCGTTTTCACATTAGTAACAGGCATTTCTAGTGGGTACTCGTAAGAATGTTATGGGGCTGAGTGTAGGTCTAATAAGTGTTGAACAGAAATACAACCGCAGATGGACGAGAAAAAAAGGTGCAGTTTTTACTACTATAAGTATTATAAGTGGTGCAAACCAACCGGTTTAAATTCCGGGTTGTTTTCGCTGATGGGGCAGTTCTTTGATTTCTCTGTCACCTGCACGGTTTGTTCGGTAGTCTTGTTTGTTCGTCTATGTGCAATGGTCTATGGAGTACGCTCCCGGGCGGGTGGTAGATGACAATCTGACGTTTAGGTGATTCGCTCACACGATGTGACACGCACTCAAGGTCGAGTGGCTTTGGGGTGAGAGAAAGCTCGCGTCTATTGATCGATGCCGTTTTGGGTCGGTTGTCGGTGCGATGTAGTCCGCGCCGTGGAGCTTGGGTCCGATAGTGGGAAATCCGATTTGCTGGTCGTATTAGGAAATGTGGCTCAAAGTACCGCCAATAGTTGTAGATTGCGATGGTATGGAGCTGACCAAGTGGTTGTTGA
The DNA here is from genome assembly GCA_944474145.2 of Dicrocoelium dendriticum. NCBI lineage: Eukaryota > Metazoa > Platyhelminthes > Trematoda > Plagiorchiida > Dicrocoeliidae > Dicrocoelium > Dicrocoelium dendriticum. The sequence goes on along the minus strand of CALYDF020000975.1, from coordinate 4,477 downwards.
ATAGAGCTGATAATTCCGAGCCGAATGATTGGAATTTGGTTGATGTACGTTGAGATGTGTAAGGAAAAATCCACTGCAGAATGGAGCACGGAGTGATTTGGAAGGTTTTGCAGAGCTTTTGTAAGAACCGTCAGATGTCCTTCAGAACTTGTTCCGATTTTGGAAAGAGGACGCAAAACGGGATTAAATGGTATGTAATAGTCCGCGATCCGTTGAGAATGCACGTAGAAATCAAGCAGTGTCAGAACTTCGCTTTTACGTCTGCCGTCTGCCAAATTTGATTGCCGTTGGCAGCTTTCTTCGTTTCTAATATCGGCTGACTGACGCGATTTTGCGCAATGTGATAAATAATTTCATACGAATCAGCCGACTTGGTGGCGTGACCCGTGCCCGCAAGATGTGCCGCCATAGTACACTCGGTGAGCCTTCGCCCGTCCTTTCTTAAGCCAGGCCGGATGACTTTCCGTCACCATTTCAAATAAGCGCCTTGTCGAACGAACAATGTACCCTTTTCATAAGAACAGCTGCACGTGCAAACAAACACTGAGTTTGGATGGACAGACAGACACTTCTATACAAATTCCGAGTCAGGTTATTTGATAGAGGAAACAAACTGGTTCGTAAGCATTTTCAACTTGCTTCCTAAGCTTTTCCAACTTGGTTCATAAACATTTTCAAGTTGGTGGGTTTCAAACTTTGGCTAAGGTGCTCACGCGCATCGTCGAGTAGCTTTCGCATTGGTCAGACGCCGTCGGCTAACAGGATGCCGTGTGTCACTATAGAGCAGGTGTTCTCACTTTTCGGCACGTGCATCCCTTTGTTGTGCAACCTAGCACGACGGACCCCAGAGCTTTCTTAATCCACAGAACTAGGCCTTAATAACATAAGGATGAGGTGGAGTTCATCGGTGTACACTGAATTTACACAGCTGTTCATTTATGTTGGCAAAAGTGAAGGCTGTTGAACGTACATGCAAATGCAACTATATTAAGGCCTAATATCTTGGATAATATTCGTTCCGACATGCAGCGCTGACTTGTTTGATGCTAGGTGTTATTGAGGAAAGCTATAACCTCGGATCTCGTTACGCTTCAGGTCTGTTTCGGTAGTTTGTTTTATGCAGATATAATGCGAGAATGCAATCTCACAGAACTAAGTTGTGGCAAGTGGGAGATAGCTAGCGATAGCTGTCTACCATGACAAGGTACACATCGTTCCCTTTGCATCAGAAATCACACTCAGACAGTCTGTGAAAAGCTTTCTGAACGGAAGAGTCTTAGGTCATCTCCATGCATTTTGTCTGCCTGGCCGGATACGTTTCACGGTTCTGCTGTCAGCGCATTACGATAACTTAACCATGTAAGATGCTTTCGTAGCTTTCTTTGCAATCTGCGACGCGTGAAGCATGTACGTTTGCGTGTTCAATATTTCATCTCGCATGCGCTGTAAGTACCCTTTTCTGTCTTTACAGTCCGTATGGATTTTTTCAAAATGTCGTTGCATTTTAATAGACACCATGTTCCGAAGAACTTTGTTACACAAGTCACCTTGTGGATGATTATTGGACTCCATAAATCCAAAACGGAGATAAATATTGTTGTATTTCCGCCACTTAACCAATGGTACAGAGGATCCGGTTGACACAGACTTATATTGCATCACATCAGGTAGTACAGAAACATCGCACATCTCAGTTGCTGCATTCTCAGAAGACACATTGGATGGCCCAACTACTACTACATCTGAATACGACGAAGAATATTCCTGTGAAACATTTAGCAGTATTCCATTCTTCATTTCATGGTCCCCGTTGATGTTGCGTGTCCAACACACACAATACAGATAAATAATTAAACACAAGAGTCTAAAACACACCAAGAATTTGCTTACTATGATAAGTTGGGCTTTGAAAGAACTAAAGTAGTGAACGAAACAGCCACCCTTTCGTAACGTCGCTGATGTCGTTTTCTTCGAATTCGTGAAATCGGCTGAGCACATTCGTTAGATACAGAAATATCCACGCTTTCCTTCTGAGCTTCGGTGGACGCGATCCCGCAAACGCGCCTCTCCTTCTGGTTTGTGTTGAATACTGCCTCTTGAATACGTCAGGTTCTAACAATGTGATACCAACTCTCGTAGTCGAATGAACGAACGAAACTCAGAATTACTTTCTCGCACAGCACAGTAACTGACAACCTCGAAGTCTGTGGGTTCTCAGAACTTAGCCGCGAAAGATTTAATTCACATGAGTCGAACGGGTTCCTAGACCGAACGTAAAGTTTCTACGCAGGATTTCCCAACCCAGGACTGAATCAAGAACAAGACAGACCTTTTGCCACAGGCGCTTTTACTGGCCAAAGCTAAGGCGATTTTAGCGTTGTTCAGCCTCATTTTTATATCACGAAAAGGTTATGAGGGGGGGGGGTTCCCTTGGAAGGGTTTGCCTAAGCAAACCCTGGAAACAAGAAACATGGTTTTATGTAAGTGTGCAAAGTCCGTAAACTGAGCAGAAATGTTGGAAGTCTGGCGAGAGTTGTCCGGAAAAATAAATGTTGCTTGGATACAACAATGTGTGTTTGGTTGGAAACAAGAATGTTTCTGGATGCAAAGGCTAAACAATGTGAATGTTTCACGAGTTGGAAGGCTGATTGAACGTGTGTGTTTTGTCTGATCCGAGTACATGTGCACTTGTATGAATCGAGTTTTCAGCCTTCCGTAATTGAAGCCTGTAATAATTATAGGGACGTTGGGTCCACATAACAGTTTGCTTATTTTTCAGTGGATAGTAACACTTGAAATGACTGCGAATTTAGGCCCTATCGTATGGCATACTTCTCGCCGCCCCTCGAGGGCCAGTTTCTTGATGCCCTGGCCACCACAGAGGAAAAGCAACGGTGCACTATCTGCTACATCGAGCAAGGTGAATAGGAGTCTCGATGCTACTGCCCAAGCCGTCCCATCCTTTTATCCCCCTCTCATGTTTTCTCTCTTGCCATCGCGTTCCAGCTTTAATTTTATCCCCCTGTTTTCAACCCCGAAATCTTGGCCTTCCCCACCTTGCTTTGTTAGGCTTTTACCTTCTAATTTCAACTCACATGTGAACGCCGAGCTTCATTCCTGTCCTGTCGATAAGCCCATGTCCAACCAAGCGGCCAAGCCCAGTTCATCGACATTCATTTGGAGCCCTCGATCATCCTTCAGGTAGGCATGCCTCAATGTATGCACATTGCTACAGATCGGTCAAAAGGCAGTAGTTGCCCGAACTTTAGAGATCCTCTCGATCGATATCTGCTACTTATCGGAGACCCGCCTGTAAGACTCGAGCTCTGTGCTCACTTCGCCATCCTCTTCAGGTGACACTAGCAGCACTTTCTCATTGCGCCTATCCGGTGACGATGCGGCTTCAAGCACCGCCAAGCCGGTGTTGGTATTGCCCTGAGTCCCCGGGCTGAAGCTGCTCTGGTTGACTGGATTCCAATCAGTAGCCGGTTGTGTGCAGTTCGATTGGCTGGCACGTTCAAAACTTCGAAGTCGCGCGGAGTTAACAGATGTCCATTAGTCATCGCTGCTTATGCACCCACAAAATGTAGCGTTGATTCGGTAAAAGACGACCTCTACCGCCTACTTACCCAGCTCCTTCGCCACAGAAGAAGCAAGGACACTGTTGTGCTGGCTGGGGATCTGAACGCTCAACTTGGAAAGTTGTCCACTGATGAAATGCATCTGGGTGGTCAGCACGCTGTAGACTCCCGTAATGATAACTGTGAAGGGTTACTTCATTTGTGTGAAGATGCTCGCTTATTTCTTGCGAGCACTAATTTCCGACACAGCCCCCGCCGGAGGGTGACTTGGCGCCCACCAGCCTCGTACCAGCCTTGGACGCAGAATGATCCCATTACGATAAGTTACCGATGGAGAGGCTGCGTCCAGAACTGTCACTTGATTTGGAGCACAGTTTTGGACACCGACCATGCACTTGTATGTGCTGACATGCGGATGCGCGTTCGAAGACGCCCACGACGACGTTGTGACCGCATTGACACCAGCCAACTGGCGAAACCAGCTGCTCTGAATGCTTATCAAGTACGCTGTCATGCGAGTTGAGCAAGCGCTCACTGGATGCAGTAGAAGCTTATTGATCCCATATTCACCAGTCCTTAGTAGCAGCAGAAAAACCCTCATGTGGTATGTCTATTCGCCGACATGCACATTGGGTCTCTTCGCAGTCTCTGGAACTTATAGATGCTCGTCAGTATATTCCGGCTGGAAGCGAACACAATGAAATTTGCAAAGTACTCCGGGCGAAACTCCGTGCTAGCCTGAAGAGAGATCGCGAATCCTGGTGGTCTCATGGTGCATCAAAAATGGAAGTGGCCGCTGCCCTTGGTAACCATCGAACTTATTCAGTCTGATACGGGAAACGGGCAGCAGGAGACCTGGTGTTAGTGAAAATATACGTGACGGGAGTAGACAGCCT
>CALYDF020000974.1:0-18127 GCA_944474145.2 Dicrocoelium dendriticum | reverse complement strand
AAGGATGTGAGAGATGACACTTTCGTTCCATTTGGAAGGTAATGCACAGCTATCTAGTCATTTCAGAAACACGATATCGGGCAGTTCACTTGGTGCAGCAGCCAACTCAAACAACAGTTTCCGGGGAATTAAATCAGACCCAGAGACCTTAGAAGCGTTTAGCCTTTGTAAAAGCCTACGAACTTCCGTCTCCGCTACAATCCATCGCAATGAGGCTGGACCTTACCGTGGTGCGATGGTTTGCGGGCCTCAGATATCCATTGGGCTATGCTGGGTGGTGTTTTTTGCACATTTAGAGCCACTCATACCAGATTGGTCAATGGTTAGAGGTCAGACAAACTCAGCCTCCTTGTCCTCCAGGTTGAGTTTGAAATGGGGGTGGCTCCTCATTTCATAAAACCGGCTTTGTTGTCCAGTGCCAAAACCCGCTGTCTTGCGGTAAGGTTTTTTAACCAAAGGCTTAGTTTGAGAAAACTAATCCTTCTCCTGTCTAGGCCTGGGCAACCTGACATTATTCTGCCCACGCAATACAATACAATGAACCTCTCCTACAACAGTTTATTGATGCTCTGGTCGTCGCAGAGGATAATAAACGGCGCCCTATCTGCTGCATCCAACAGGGTGGATATCGGTTTGGGTGCTACTGCTCAGGCCATCCCGTCTTCTTATACCTCTTTTTGCGCTTCTACATCCTTATTGTCCCGCTCCAACTTTACTTATATCCCCCCCCATTTTCAATTCCCCAATCCTTGGCCCTCCCCCAGCTTACTACAATAGTCGCTTGTCTTCTAATTTCAAATCACACACAATCCCAGGGCCTCGCTCCAATCCAGTCGACAACTCAATGTTCAGCCAAGTGGACAACCACAGTTCATCCGTTTCTCTTTGGAGTCCTCGTGTCTCGCTAAGATTGGCAAGCCTTAACGTGCGCACTTTGCTGCAGATTGGCCAACAGGCGGCACTTGCCTGCACACTAGAGAAAATATCGTTCGATATTTGCTGTTAATCAGAAACCCGCCTGCAAGCTTCTAGCTCCGTGCTTACCCTGAGATCCCCCACATGCGATACTGGCGGCACATTCTCATTGCGCCTATCTGGCGATGATGCAATTTTAAATGCCGGTCAAGCTGGCGTAGGCCTTGTTTTGAGTCCCCGGGCTGAAGCTGCCCTGCTTGATTGGATCCCATTAAACAGTAGGATGTGCGCCGTTAGTTTAGCTGGTTCGTTCCGTGCTTCGAAGTCGCGCGGGGACAAACGGTGCCTGTTTGTCATTGCGGCCTACGCCTCTACAAACTGTAGCACTGATTCGGTATAAGATGATTTCTATCAGCAACTTCACGAGTTCCTTCGTTACAGAAGAAGCACGGATACTGTGGTGCTGGCTGGCGATCTAAACGCCCAAGTCGGAAAATTGTCCTCTGATGAGCTTCATCTGGGCGGCCAACATAGTGTAGGCTCCCGTAATGATAATAGTGAGCTATTGCTCCAGCTGTGTGAAGATGCTCGCTTGTTTCTCGCGAGCACTACTTTTCGATGCAGCACCCGCAGAAGTGTGACTTGGCTGCCACCAGCCGCAGGCCAGTCATGGACACAAATCGATCATATCGCGATCAGTTACTGCTGGAAAGGCTGTGTCCAAAACTGTCGCTCGATTTGGTGCACGAGCGTGGACTCTGACCACGCACTTGTCTGTGCCGACCTCCTAGGGCGTTTCGGTGGACGTCCGCGACGTCGATGTGAACGGATTGACACTAGCCAGCTGGCGAAGCCAGATGTTCTGAATGTGTACCAAGATGCGCTGACATCTGGGCTGAGTAAGCGCCCACTAAACACCGTTGAAGATCACTGGTCGCATACTCGTCAAGCGTTGCTATTAGCAGGCATGTCTTCATGTGGCAAAACCAAGTGCAAAACCGAACGTTGGGTCTCTACACAGTCTCTGGAACTTTTGGATGCTCGCCGACGTATTCCGGTTGGAAGCGAACACAATGAGGCTCGCAAATATCTCAAGGCAATACTACGTGCTAGCCTTAAGAAGGACCGCGAAACCTGGTGGTCTTATCCTGCCTCTGTGATGGAAACAGCCGCTGCCGTTGGTAATCATCGTAAGTTATTTCGTCGGATACGTGAAACAGGCAGCAGGAGATCTGGTGTTAGCGAGACTATACGCGACGAGAGTGGGCAGCCCATTCACAGCTTGTCAAAACGCTTGGAGCGTTGGACTGAACACGTTGCAAAGCAATTTAACCAACCAGAGTTATCGCTTTCTTCGGGCATTGAGCGCCCTTCTCCTTGGGCCGTCCCCTTGGATCCGCCCTCACGCGCAGAAGTCGAACGTGAGATCAGGCTGTTGAAATTGCATGAGGCCGCAGGAGCAGATAATATTCCTCCAGCCCTCATCAAGTTCGGTGGACCTGCTCTAGTAGATGATCTACACGATCTGCTAGTAAAACTTTGGGAGCAGGAGACAGTGCCGACAGACTGGAACCGCTCCGTCATTGTCCCAATTTTCCAGGGAGTCTCCCGTTTAGAATGTGGCAATCTTAGAGGGATCAGTCTGATTTCGATTGCCTATAAATTCCTTGCCTCTGTCCTTCTCCACAGACTGACTGGCACTCGTGAAAGCCAAATTCGTGAAGAGCAAGCCGGATTTCGTAGAGGTCGGGGCTGCTTCGACCACATCTTTACATGGCGTTAAGTGTTGGAGCACCGCCATGTTTATTGACGACCCACCGATGTCGTGTTTCTTGACATAAAAGGTGCCTTCCACTCAGCCGATCGATGTGCACTTTGGGACTGTCTGTTGAGGAAAGGTGTGCCTGATAAATATGTAAACATTATCAAAGCGCTGTACGCGCATAGTTCGGGCAGGGTGAGGGTTAATGGCAAACTCTCGCCACCCTTCAGTGTCACCAGCGGTGTGAGACAAGGATGCCCGCTCTCACCTTTCCTCTTCAACTTCGCTATTGATGCAGTCATGGAAAAAGCGTTCGCTGGAAACGACCTAGAAGGTGTGTTGCTACTCCCTGGTGAGCGACTTCTTGACTTGGAGTATGCAGACGATATTGCCCTAATCTGTGGCAGCTCCCGAACATGCCAAACAGCACTGAACCGATTAGCACTGGCTGCCAATCGTTTTGGGCAATGTTTTGCTCCATCGAAATGCAAAGTACTTCTCAAAACTTTGCAGGGACCCAACCCTGCGCCAACGCTTGGTGTGGTCCGCTAGAAGTCGTTCAGGAATTTAAGTACCTAGGCAGCTATATTAGCACCCGTGGGATTGAAGATGAGGTTACGAACCGTATAGCAAAATCTCGAGGTGCTTTTGCCAAACTCCGCCACCTGTGGCGCAGACGCGACATTACTCTCGCCCTCAAGGGCAGAGTTTACAACGCAGCCGTCCGTTCAACTCTCCTATATGGCTGTGAAACCTGGCCCATCAGGTCAACTGACATGAAGAGACTCGTCATGTTCGACCATCGCTGCATTCGCAGCTTAGCTCATGTCTGGTGGGAACACCGCGTGAGCAATGAGCGTGTTCGGCGTCGCGTATTTGGTGCAGGAAGAGAGAGTGAACCGCTCAGCACGATTATATCACGCACCCGGCACCGATGGCTGGGCCACGTGTTGCGCATGCCAGCACACCGACTCCCACGACGTGCATTGTTTGCGCGTTGTGGGTGCGGTTGGAAGAGGATTAAGGGAGGTCAAGTGATGACTTGGTCGAGAGAAATGAAAACCCTCACTTCGAAGTTGGCGTCGGTTGGTGCATCCCGACTGCCTGGCTGGGGTCCAAAGTACGGTGAACAAGTTTGTTTGGACACACTTGCTGATATGGCTAGGAGCCGGCCCCAATTGCGCTTGTGTTGTGAGTTCCTTTGTCCATCCCCCTCCTGTTTAGCATCCCCTCCAAGTACGATCTCAATCGTTAGGCTTAATATGGCTTTCCTTTTACGGCAGCCAGGTGTTAGCTCTCAGAAACGATGTCCATCCGTTACTGGGGACTAAGCGGGCGTGCCACTGTTTGTTTGTTTGTTTTTTCTTTTATTTTTCTGCCTTTTGTATTGCGGCACAATGGCTGAGGTGTTTTCCACCTCCAGCTAACGTGTAATGATGATGATGATGACTCAGCTACAATAAATTCTGATAGGCCCGATCTCTCTGGCATCCTGAAATCCAGCCCAAGCCTGTCCAAAATGTTTTCCTCAAATCGCCGCTGCATATTGTTAGTAAACTCGCAGGCCTTGTCAGAATCCCTGTGAGCTTGAGTACCGTGATCATGCATGAACATTGGAATTGACGTGTTTGAACCGCAGCGCCGTTTGACATACGTGAATACTCATTTTTGGATTATCTGTAGTTTTGTCTGCTTCCCCTTTCTTGGAACTGAGCCGGGCACTTTTCAGGTCTTGCTTACACCTATTTCTAGCCTTACGGTACCTATCATAAGTATCGGTGGATGTAGCTTCTCCATAAGTCCGCCAACCTTTAGACTTATTTGTGAGCAGATGCCTGCCAATGGAATCTATCCAGAGCGGTTGTGCATGTGCCTTATTTCTCCATGTGAATGGAATGATGGAAGCAGAGACGTTTCTGAGGCTGGACTTAAATTTAACCCAGGCAACCTGGACAGAATCGTCTCCCGAGATCTTATAATGGAAACCCTAAGCCTTTTTTTCAATGATTGATAGTCTGCGTGCTTTATGTTCGGACGAGAAACAACAGTACTCTGGTAGCGTCTAGACAGAGTACAATTGAAGCGCAAACCTGCATGATCACTAGAACCCAGTGAGGGTCCGAAAGTAATGTCACAAAAAAATCGAGTGATAGCAAACACAAGGTACATGATTGACGGCGCTTGTGCAACCGTGTACGTATTGAGGAGATCAACGAACAGATGCAACATTATTTGGTGCGTAAGCTCAAGTAGTTCAGTGCCAAATATGCCAGACGCTAATTTGCAAGAAAGAACTGCCAAGCAAACCTCCGGGAGGTTGAAGTCGCCCATAAGCAAACACTTGTTTGTGGACTGGAAGCGAAAAACTTTGAGTAACTATTTGGCTATTCTCCCAGGGATTCCTTATATAATTAAAAATGAAACCTGAGCTAAGGATGTGCTAAGCACAGTTAATATAAATTTGACTGTTACTTCTGCCGACTGAAATCAGCCATTTTTCCAAACGTCAATTTTATAGCTCACATAAAGAGGGACGCCTCCTCTCTGCCGGCTAACCGAGCAATCGCATATAAACAGTGCGCAAGCAGATAGACGTAATTCACCATTCATGACGTCCTGAGACAGCCCCATCACAGTGAATGCGAGTATATCGGGATGAGACCTATATACGAGCAGACCTAATTCGTACACCTTATAACGTAGGATGCGCACCTTGCTTAGCACTATCCAAAGCTATCCGTTGGGTTAAGGCCGGGGCCGTGCGTTGCCAGAAAGGACACTGGTGGGGTGGAAATGGATCGCCGGCTGACCACCCGAAAACCCACTAACCTGAGACCTTTTTCTCCGGTCGCTCGCCTGCTTTGAAATCCTTGATTGCATTCCTTAGCTTCAGCCTATCGGCCAACGGAAGGTACGGCGGAGCACTAACATTTGTGTCTTTCAGCTTAAACGCAAATAGCATGAGAATCTTGCTTTCCTCAGTGGTAGAGATTACAAAAGGAAGTAGCAGAGGTAGAGGGCATGGTAGGTTAACTGGGATGTCCCCCAGTGTAATAAACTGCCTGGCATACGGCCTGAAAAATCAGGTAGAAGAATCCTCGTTATTCACAATTTAAACATGGAAGTTCGTCCAACATGTGATCAGTAGGTAGGACAGCATGGAATTCAGCCGCGTTAAGGAATATAACGCCACTAGCCTTGCAAGAATCATCACGACGGGGTATATTTACCCAACGGGTCTTTGTTTCGACACTTGGAGCAGGTAGCTTTAACACTGATTATACGACAGTGATTATTTCACCTAGGACAGTCCTTATGCCCTCAGATAAGGTAGCAGCGTAGGGTATGTTTATCAATTTATTAGTGGTGTCTTACTTTTTTCCGGTCATCGAGTTCACCGAAAACATTAATAGATGAGTGTGTCTGCTGTTTATTCTTAATAACAAGTGCAAGGTTTAGTGAAACATTGCGTTTTTCAGAGTCAAGCAAACCATCAGAAAGTGCCTTATCGATCAGAGGCAAAATATCCGGCACCTTTACTGGCAAGTACTGCGCGTGGGAATCTTCACCTTCGCACAACCGTCAGACCGATGACAAGTAACTTCACTTGGCTTGTTTCCAGTTCAGCGACAACTACAGCTTCTTGTTTATCAAAGAGCTTACGACTATTCCAAGCTCTGTTTCGCTTTTCTCGGATAGGCTTTTGAACTAGCAATACGGCATTGATCAAGGTAGAGTTAGTTAAAACGTCCGAATCAACTCCATTGTTGTGGTCCGCAGCCATCTGGACTGGTGACACAATAATTTGTGCTACAAGTTGAGCTCCAGTGTAAGTGATCAAATCTGCTTTGTTAGAGACGGGAAGCATCGTCAATAGCATATCAACCATGAGGTGAATAACTGAGAGTATCGAAATCGAACGCTCTATATTTCGCAACCGGCTATCACGAGATTCGCCTCTTTTACGAAAGTCCGAGCGGCGTTGCCCGCGGCTGCAGCAATCGATACAACTGAATAGCAAACCTTCGCTGGAGGCCAACGCTGTGTACTATATATATTGTAGGTTCACTTGAATGTCTGCACGGTGGTGTGCGTGTGCGGGTACAGCTGAGTGCACAGACTTGGGATGACTTTGCAGTCATATCTGGTGCGAAGCAAAGCTGTGTCTTAGCTCTTTCCCTGTTTTCTATATATTCATGCCATGGTGTATTATGATTTTGATGCGTTCTGTGCTTTTGGTTTTCGTGTGGAGCGCCGTATCAATAGTGAATTGTTGAACAACCGTCGTTTCGATGCGAGAACCCTAGTCTTTGAGACAACTAACGGTATGTTACTGGTTACTGACGACTTTGCTTTGTTTGCACACAGCGCGGATGAGTTGCAGCAGAGGACTAGAGCTCTGGCTTCGACAGCGGCCAAATCATTAACACAAGCAAAACCGTCTGTCACTTTCAGCCTTCACCGCAAGTGCAATCTTCAATATTGCCGCGAATCAGCATTTGTGTTTAAGTATTAGAAACCACCTCCCGCTTCTGCTACCTTGGCAGTGTGATGTCGACTGATCGCAGATACACAGTGAGGTTGGTATCCGCGTGTCAAAGGAAGTGGCGGCATTCGGGAACCTTACGTACCTACTGTGGAACAACCATCAGCTTACCGGTTGAAGAAGTTGATGATGTTCAAATCCATGGTTCTATCCGTTATTTTGTAAAGCAGCGATACATGGACGATGTACCGGTGGGATGTGCGATATCTCGAGCGGTTCCATTAACAGGGTTTTTGACGGATTCCGCCCATCGGTTTGTGCGACAGAGTTGCGGACACTGAAGCGTTGCGCCGAAGTGGAATGCATGTAGTGGACTGCATGCTTTTACTGAGACACTTGAGGTGGCTCAGTCATGTGTGGCGTACGGATTCGACACGGATAGCAACCAATTTATTTCATATGCTTAATTATTAAAGAACTATATCGGCATATCTGTATGTATTATTTGATTCATTTTTTTGATATTGTCGTCTCAAGTGATTGGCTGTTGCTTGATATCCCCAGTGCGGCTGCGTTTGATGTGCATGTTGACAAGGTGCCTACCTGTCTCTTGCCTAACGCCTTGTCCATACTCGCTCCAGGAGGCAGTACTTATTTGATGGAGTGGACGTGGTACACGGTCCCTCTGGCCGTGTTAGGCCAGAACAGTGGTTCCATGCACTCATTCTGGAGCGGGCTACGTGCCAGCCAGCACCTTGTGTCCGTATGTTTCATGTAATGCGACGTGCTTGTGTTTGCCTTTGCAGTGGTGTGGGCCGGCTCAATTAATGAAACTTGGCTCCCATCCATATGCTTCCCGGTCTTATTGCTTCATGTTCACCCTGGATATTGGGTGTGTGATTAGAGCTGTGGACGGTGCAGCGCAAGCTACCCATGGTCACTCTGTATGCGCAGGCGTCCTGTAGCTGGCCTGTGGGGGCCAAAATTGGCAATAAATTCCAATACCGGTTGCCGCCATACATATTTACATAAAACACGTAAAGACTTCTTTGAATAGTATCCTAAATTTTAACTCCTTAAACTTTATTGTTTTGGGACCTCATCATTTTAACCGAGACATTACTGCACGACGTAATAATTAACGCTTAGATCAAGCTACCAGATATTTTACTTCTTCACAAGGACCCACCCTTGTACTTTAGGTGTGGTCACTCTATGCTACTGTTCCGACCTGCTAATTGAACGCGCATGCTTCCCTGGAATTCAACTCATGGACGCCCCATAGTGATTCCTACTTTTAAGGCAGGACGGTAGTTGCTTAGTGGTCATTGTATATCGCCAACGAATGTCTACATTAGAAATGGATTAGGCCCCATCTTTCCTTATGAAGAATCTACTCTAACTGGCCTACTCTAACTGACCTGGCCTGAAGAAACTCTTGTGTCAAGGGTGAAACCTTGCCACAATAAAACCCTACCAAATCCGATTTGTATTCAAACATTCTGAAATCACTACTCTAACGAGTTTACAGGTAGGTTCTCCTGATAGGGGACGTTAATCAGCAAGGCCTATAAACCCCGGCCACTCTGGATAAACATTAGCAGACTGATCTGCAATAGCTAGTCATTGGTTCACCGCTGTGCAACCATGTCACTTCGCCAAATCGTTTCAGTACCGAAAACAAAATGGGTAACTTGCAACACCTTTTTACCTACGAGGATCTCATGATTGTCGCAGTAACGACGTGTACTCATTTGGTCCGCAGTGATCACGCGACGTTAGTATCCCAATGCTTAGGCTACGCAGAGTATCATAAAAATGTAGTGCGGAATCTTACGACATAACCACTTATGATAACCTGCCCGAACTCATCAGTGCGACAATCTGGTCTTCCTAACTGAATGGCCCCTTGAAGTGGCCTGATGTGATTCAGTCAATAGATGCAACAGGCTCGTGGCAAGCGGATATGGAACCAAAATTCACGGGCCCAAAATATAAACTAGATCCTAAAGAGCAGGACCCGGAAACGCATGGCATTTAGGGATTTGGAATGGCTCCCCGACATTGCATTTCCGAGCGAGGAAGTTGAAGCGTCTATAAATCACAAAGGATCCACAGTGCCTAAATCCTCCGGGTGGATAAACTAAAGAGTCCACTAGACCTAGTGGTAAATTGTTGCTCTAACCCAAATCTGCTATACAGACATAAACAAAATTCAAGGCGTTAAGCACGAAATTCCGGCTCAGCACACAACATGCGGGTTAGCACAAAAGCACAAGGAGCAGCACAAGGTACGGCACATTTGGCCGTACCTTTCAGAGAGTAGGACCATCCTATAATATGACTACACATCTCATGCCGCCAACAGGCGTCAACCAGTTTTCTTTCACAACCGCTGATATTCCTTGCGCGAATACAGCTCCCCGAGTATGGACGCCATTCACCCATATGCATTGTACGTTACCGTTATGAGCTTATCCGTTAGCAGCAATCAACGATATATTAATGAGATGCAGGTCCCGCGATGTGGAAACACGGGATTTTCACTCCAATATAAAAAGCAGTAGCCGTGCAAAACCCGTGAGTTATCGCACGATAACACTGCTTCGGTTTATCTCAAAAAGCACTGAGTAAATTTTAGCTGAGGCACTCATGAAGTACCTGCTGAATAACAATATTCTTGATCTGAAGCAGTACGGATTTCGCCAAAATCGGTCTTGCAACACTAATATGTTGATAGCTAGAACAAGCTGGACGGAATACTTGGAAGCCACTGTATGAGTAAATACATCATACTTGGACGTGTCAAAGGTGTTTGATTGCCTGAAACATCTCATTCACCTACACAAACCTCATAATTATGCTATTTGCGATCCCTTTCTGGGATGGCTACGCGACTTTCTCGCTCAAAGTCAACTGATTTTAGGGTTGGTAGCTCCCTGTGGGAACCAATTGTCTGTGTTGCCTTCAAGCTCTCTGTTACTCACAGAACATCCTAAGAGATGGCATGCTGTCGCCTCAGTGAGGAATCACACAGCTCTACCGTATGCCGTGGACAAAGCGTACACTTGGTCCATAAAGACCATGCTGCATTTTAACACCACAATTTGTAAACTTATGAGTTTGCGCCATCAGGGTACTCGCAACTATCGCCTATGACCAGCAATTTTACAGCGTGTTTCTCATGAGCGTGATGTCCGCGTGCTGTGAAGGGGGAACTAGGGTGTTTAAAGCAGACTGAAAAGGCCACAACGAAAGGAAACAAATACTTCGGCCTTTCTCCTAGAGCCATCGGGAACACTGACGCCTTAATCTTTCCGAAAACGCTTGACCAGTGAGACTGTACACAGAATACGCAATACAAGGGTGGCAACCCTAGCAGAAGCACCATCTCACCACGCTGTATACCACACAGCGCAAGGCGACAAAGAACGTTAGAGGTTTGTCCACACTTCCCTACCTACTAATGCCGAAATCCCTTATAAGATACAGTAGACCTTACCTGCATAAACGAAGCAATCTCATACTTGTGTATCATATCCTAAGGAACCCCAACCACACACAAACTAAGTTAAAACACATGTTTATGGGTCATCAGTTCATGCTGGTCACACTATACAGCGACTGGAATGTCGACGAAACTACTTCTTCCTCCGAGTGTTACAGACTGGGAACGCCCTCCCCAAACTTTTGATTAGTGCTCCTAGTTTATCCCTTTTCAACAAACGCCTTGACGCAACTGACGCAATGGCACTGCGTGAGATTTTCTGCGTTACTCCAAAACCCTTGGTGAGTCATGTATTTCATACGTTCTTTCACTTACACAATATTTTCACTTGGTTTTACCCTCACCAACATACGGAACATGTCCAGATCTCGCTTTTATTCTTTTCATAAACCATTGCTCTGTATATGTTCTTGATTTAATATAGATGGCATTGTCGTAAGCGTTTGCAAATGGACTCATTATTATCGATATCATAACCATTGAAATAATTCAATCACCTCCTATGGTTTCAGCTCAACGAAATGTGGTTGAATGTGACCAACCCAAAGACTAATGGTCATTGGCGTCCAATCTACTGTTTCTGCCTTGTTGTGACCCCAAACACAGTGTTTGAGTGCACTTTCAAACGCTTGCTGTTATCTCCATCCAAGGCATCTTATGACATTTTCGTCTTTGATTCCTGATCAAACATGAACAGATGTCGGCGGCTTTTCACCTGTTTCGTTCCTGCAATCCAATTCATTCCTACATGATAGCTTCCCGACATCAATCTGTACGATACGTCGTGATCAACAATCGCCCGTTGTGACCCTTCTAATTTGTAAACAATCGCACGCTACCTTACCTGGTCGTTTGACCAATACACCAATACTTGTTTGCAATCGACGCCATAATTCGACCCGATGAACGACTGCCTGACACAAAAGAACCGATAGACACGGGAGCCGATAGAGGCGTCATCTAGTTGCAGTGACTAATGACTGGTCACTGATGGCTAATCAAATTGCACAGATAATTTACGACATGTTTTGATACAGATGCTTTTGTCATTAAGCTTGTTTATTGATCCAGTCCTAGTGCTAATATTTCCCCGTCGCCTCGTAAAATGACATTATACTGCTTTGTGGTAATTACCTCCAGGTTAGGAACGTCTGGACTAGACCGATCACGCACCTGAATCAGAAGATGCAAGAGGACACAAGCGAACCCTCGTAAAAAGTAATTTTTTCTGGTAGAACGTTGATGTGTGTGAGCAGACTTTATCTATGCTCCCATGTATCATCAGGAAAATAGAACAACCGATTTTAATAAAACGCTTTTATTTCGTTCATTCGGTTATTTCATTATTAACATACTCAGTGAAGATGTGATCTGGACTACCCAGTTGGTTGCAAAAATACTATATTTTCATCAAGACTTCTATTATATATATGCGCCGAATTGTGCTCGGTCTGGTTCATGCAGCTTATTTAGCTTCGACTTGACTTATCTTGACTTACTTTACGTTCATAATCTTCGGATAGTGAATACATTGTCAAATAAAAATTCTTTATGAACCCGCAAACTAATAGGCTATTATCAATCTTAATGTTTATACAAGTATAGATATAGTGTTATCTACCATCTAAAACTGCGCTTCATCTAAATATTTTGATATTATAAAGTTAGGGAAATTACGATGAACGCTTTATCTCACCGACTGCAATGATGTGATACATATGTTTGGGAAACAAATGTCCTAAATCCAAATTATTTCGGCGATTTAAAGCTATATACATGGTCAATGAGATCAATTTTTATTTGTTCAACCGTCTAACTTTTAAAGCTATTGGATGATGGAAGCAAAATACTTGGGTTTTATTAGCATTTTCAGCCAAATCAACCAATTTCCGGATGAGTTTTATGACCGTGTTGAAACACTTCCTTTAACTGAAGTAACGTTGGTTTACTTAACGTCAAGTACGCTTACTCTTTTACTGCATCTCCTTAGTAGCAACTACAGATTTGCAAACCTGTAAACGGCTATCTCTAGCTCAAGTAGTGGTATTGATGGTGTGTTCATTTATTCTGTTGTCAGTATTGTAAGGTGCTTATTGTATGCTGTTGTCGCATAAAATAGAAACCGGTAGGTTCCCTGGTTCTTCAGTCTAAGTGACTCACAGCACCATTTCTGTCTATACCCAATGCGTTGAGAAACATAGACCACTTAAATGTACCTTAACTGTTGGCGTTACAACAACATTCGTCAGGATTATTCGCTTTACAGCTCGAACATTTTCAGTTCCTGCGAGCTTGAACACTAACGGCTGTCAATAAAAAGGAATATAGCTTTATGTTAGGAAAATACAGGGAAAAATTCACATTAATTTTTGCAGCTATATTGGTACAAATTAATTTTAAAACCGGTTCATGCTCTGTTGCACTACTAGTAATGTGTTGCTGTGCTTTCAAGATTTATTGTTGTGCAAAGTAAGAACATCAACAAAGTTATACAAATTTCGCATTTAATAGCATGCTTCCTTTTTATGAAGAAATTCTCAAACTGATATATATGTATTGATGGGTAGCAGTGAGGACTTCGATATGATGCAGCTAATTCATTATTGTCACTCCCAATCAGCGGTTTTAGGTTAGTCTGGAAAAGCACCGGACGCCTGTGTTTCGACTTTCTGTGTCTCGTCAGTGTTGCGCCTTACAGCGGACCACTGCCGGGTTTCGCCCCCATGACCTCGGGATGCCAGCATATAGTATCACTTCTCCATGGATGAAAGCCGCGGACCTGCGTGATTGACAGTTAACTATGACTCAGGAATATCCATCAGTACTATAAAATATGTCTGCAAAAATATCTAATTATATGGGGTACATAGGCGCTATGCGGAATGTCCTAACAGTTCGTAACTGGCATGACAATGGAAGATGTGCCGGGCTATATCATAGTCAACTGTCAGTCACACAGGTCCGCGGCTGTCAGCCATGGCAAAGTGGTACTAGCTGCTGTCACTCAGATGCCATGGGCGCGGAACTCAGCAGTGGTCCGGTTGTAGGCGCACCACTGACGTGACACAGAAGGTCGAAACACCGGCGTCTGGTGCTTTTCCAGACTATCCCAAGCCTGCTGATTGAATGTGATGAAGTAACTGAATAATATATATGTATCAACCTGTGCTTGTCAATAGCTAGTTTATATTTGATGGATATTGTCGAGGTCAGTATGGAATTTATTGCCATAGCCCTTTGAAAACTTAGCACAGTAGCGCGCTTCTATCCTTGCATTCTGATTTAATCCGGGAGTAATCCACATGTCTGAACCCACCTCCGATTTTGCGGTAACAAATACGTTGATGAAGCTGTATCATTTGCAGTGGGTCACCAGCGTCACAACCTGTTGGTTCCTTTCCAAAGCATCCCCCGAAGTCACCAGGCCCATTTCGTCAACACATTCCGTTGGCTGATTGCAAATGCGTCAGTAACAAGAGTCTGCAATAAGTCTAAATTGATTTCTTATGTTAGGAACTGAATCAGGAAACAGATGGCAATATGCACCAAGCAGGAAGGAGGTATAAAATAGCTGCAACGTCAGAAAATTGGGACCAACAAGTATTGCAACGTAAACAGTGCACACAACTACTCAGAGCAAACAAAGCCGAATATCAGCAGAAAAACTCAAAACCTGTTGTAGAAATACGTAAATGACCTACCAAAGCTTTTACTACACTCAGCATGTGTGCTAGTCCAAGAAGAACGGATATGAAAGCAACAAACTATCAACGGATGCAACAAGCCCCCACGTTTCAGACGGCCTTTAGATCAAGTACCCTTATGGCCGTTGTTGTCCTACCGCCAGGGATCAATCACTTTACTTTTACCGCTGATGCTGTATTGCAGAATTTGATATCACTGCGCATGCACAACTCCTGGGTGTCGATAATATTCATCCAGTTGCACTAGGAACAGCAGCAATAGAACAAGCGAGCTTTGCCTCATATTCTCTAGCACTGCTTAGAACATAACCAAGTTGCTGCTTTGTGGAACCTTGTAATATTAACTCCGTTTCACATAGGGGGCAGCCGAACTTAGCCCTCAACATACCTCTTAGTGTCTCTTCTCCCCATGCTCTCCAGGGCAATGAATCAATCGTAGCCGACGCGTTGGTGTGCCATAAGGAAAAGTGTAAAATCGTTACACGTTAGCAGGACGATTTCCGTGGAAACGATCGTGCACGACGAATTCACTGATTAGACAGAATAGTTGGAACAGGTCCGCTGACGCTGGAGAGGTTGTTGTGACCAAGTTGGAAATTTCGAAGGCATTCAACCGTTTAGACATCAGATACTACTTGCCAAACTCTATTGTTGTGGTTCGGAAGCTGAAAACATTAGCTTATTCAGCGGACGACATCATCGATTAAGAGGCAATCTGCTAACGGTATTCTTAATTCTGCGCGACCCAAACCATGTGTGCCGCTCGTTACTGCAACAGCAGAAATACAAACCTGACAGTTCAGTCAATGAAACTCACAGAATAGTGTACCCTTGTGAAGAGTCTCAGGAAGTTCTTTTCAATTCGTGTCTGTCAACGGTGAAATGATCTACCAAAATCGTTTTTCTCCGCAAGGACACTAACAATATCCAAAAGAAACTGTGAGCTGACGCACTCAACCACTTCAGCTTTGTTAAATAACATTGTCACCATCCTACCCCAAGAGTGTAGCTTGAATTTATTGCCTGATACATGTGGGTGCTGTGAATCTACGTGGATTGCAGGACTACTGCTGAGCAAATGATAAGTCCTTTTTATGCTTAATGCAGTATTCTTCGTTTTATTAACTTTTTTATATCTCCACCAAATATTCAACGAGACTTGAAAAGCGGCAGTTCCTAACCCCAAATGTTCATGATATATGGCTCAATGTACAGATGCACAAACGTAGGAAACATTTGTCAAATAATAGCTTTTGTTTTATAGGTGTGCACTTATAGATACATTAGCTTAGATGCATTGTGGAAGTTTTGGTAAATTATATCACATGAGTGTAATTAGTAGGGTTGAAGATATTGGTGGCGGTACTTATAGAACTCTTTGTACTCTAATGATCACTAGGGTCACGGTGTCTGTAATAGACCCGCCGCACATATAAAGACCAATTACATTTTGGGACAGGAAGATTACAATATCCCATGATTAATCCTTTATGTCTGTATTATTGACTAGCGAGTGCATTAAATCAATGACTAAGATAATGGAAACAACAGAACAAAATACTTCTGATTTTAGTATAAGTGTGCAGAATAAAGGAACGTAGCAATATTCAATAAACTCAAATAAATAGAAATGTAAGTTAGATGCAAAAACGAAAGTTTGATACTGGGAAACAAATCATCTTGCAGCTTAGTAGACAAATTGACCGTAGCTGCTCATACAACATACTTGGTTATCGCATTCTATGGATTTACGACCCTACATGAAAAAATAAATTTAGCAAAAACGCAATCGCATCTGAGCTTAGCTATCCTCGATGCTTGGCTAATAGTCGACTTTCGGTGTGATAAACCACTCCGGATTGATCAGTACCAACCCTGTTAGACATTATACGATACGAAAGGATTACGACGGTCCAAGGGCGCCAGTAATGAGGAAAACATCTTTATTTGAGCAAGGTATTTGGATACGAGAGGTTCCTTAATTGCTGCATCAATTTGCGCCGGTCCTCTGCATTTCTTTAACTTCCTTTTTGTCTCAGAACAAGATTGGTTGACAAGCCTACAGTCCTTATTATAAATACGGTGTGAAAAAGGCTGGACACAATGTAATCATCATTTCCATTGTAATGAACCAAAACGAACTGCGGATCATCCATAGGATTCGGAAAATCTTCCGAGTAGACGCCGTGTACTTCTTACTGGATTTAAAATAACATGACAATAACATATCTAATTCCGTGGCACATATCCGAAATTAACCTGCAATCACCGAGTGAACTCTCCAATCATAAGTAAAACCAGTTAAAAAGTTGTTTCCTACTGCTGTTTGACGCGTCTTCGTATTTTGGAATTACAATCCTATTGCTATAAATAGGTTGATTATGGGAAAAGCGGCTTATTGTTCTTCGAGAGAAAACAATGTCCATATTTTCCTCAGAATACTTTTTACAGAAAATGTCAAGTTTATGCAAACATGCTAAAAGGTTAAGTACATTTCTTTGTTTTTGATGTTTCTAGGGGAAGTTTTAATTGCACGCGTGTTCCACGCAGTGTGCACTAATTGGTTTAGGGGATAGTAACAGCACAATTTGTATAACAAACTGAATGCAATTATTTTGCTACCCATCAGATGTTTTCTGGCCCTTCTTGGAACCAGTATTCAATTGAATTCTCCCAAAAGTACGGCGTCATAATCGGTTTATGTCTATGTCATTGCAAGCCTAACGCAAAATGGAGTTGCACTCATAATGTAGCTGATTGTGACGGGGAGGTCATTCCAGAGGTCAGCATACTGATAAGGAAAAAGTTGAACCTCAGATATGACCTACACCTCCATACACTTAAGGTAAGGTAGTTATAGCGCATCCCCGGGGTCGAACTGCACCGTAGTCCTAAAGCAGCAAAATAACAGTGGGCGTTTATGTAAATCAAACTTTGTCTCAATCTTCGTAATAAAAGCGGTGTTGGCTGGAATTAGGGGTAAGGCTCCGAAATGTACTTGTTGGAATTTATGCCTCGCTGACTTTTGGGAATTGAGCTCTGTTAATTGCCAATGATAATGTACCATGATACTAAGTGTTGCCATACATGATACAGCAATATTGAAAATGGGACGAGTTAGGATGTAGTTGTATTCTACGCTGGCAAGCACTATATGGATCTTATGCAGTAACTTAACTGGCAATATCCGCTTGGCATTCATCTTACTCGGATAGATCTAAAGTGTAAGTTCACCTGCTTCCCTGGTCTCACCTTAGCAGCTTTAAGCAGAGGTTCGTCGTTCAGTGTAATTGATTCATCGATAATCGAACAACCACGCTTTATTAAGTTAGAATTCTTCGCTGATAACGTCATTATACAAATGTCGCACCCTCTACCAAGGGAGTACGATTCCACTTGTATATGGTTACACTTATCGTTATATTCCATTATTTCTGACCAGCCTATTATTCCTAAAATGTACGTTGCTGCATCAAATAGTCTGGATTAAATTTTTTATAATGTATATTTTAATTGCTTGGTTGTCTTAAAGCCCAAGAAATGAGGGCCAGGGCATTAGGAAGCAAGGAATCCAAATCCGAAATAATCATATTCAATGCCTACAGAGAAGTAGAGCGAAGCTTTCAGATAAAACAACAGCATTGTCACTTTATAATGCCTCCAGTTCTGCATATGGGACTTCCAGAGCTAGATTTAGCTTGTTAAGCCGAAGTATATTTGAGGAGTTATGTGCGTCCGGCTTCATACTTCCC
>CALYDF020000973.1:0-18110 GCA_944474145.2 Dicrocoelium dendriticum | reverse complement strand
GGACACATTGGGTGCACATTCGCAGAAAGATGCATAAACTTGCGAAATTGCTGTTGTTTTATTGGTTATCTTTTTTAATACTGGGTATCCTCACAATCACCCCAGATTCTCCAAGTCCATCAGGAAATCTTCGCTGACGTGTATCATAACTACGCCAGGTTGTCAACTTCGAGCTCCATAGTTTCCTCAGGGAGAATGTTGAAGTCTGATGGACACGATGGTTCATTAAGATGAAGTAAACGACCAGCTCGGAGCAGTAAAATGTGAACTGGAAGCGAATCATTACACAAAATCAGTGGTGAGCCGCTAAATAATCAACGACGTCTACTTGTGCATTAGGCGGAGTACTTCGAGAAGCAGTCTAACTGCCTTACAACATAGATAATTCCTCAGCCACGAGTACACAGGACTCCATGGTGTTTAGATATTTCCCCACCATCTGAAGCTTGGGATGCTAATGAGCTTCGTCGTCCGATGCGCCACAATTCCTTGGCCCAGATGTATTACCCCCGGTTCTTCTCAGAGTTGGAGGTCCATACATTCTGAAGAAACTTGCTCTCGTCTTGCAATATATTTGGTTCATTGTGGTGACTCCGTCCGACTTTGGTCAAGCGGTTATCGTTCATTGTTTCAAAAGTGGTTACCAAACAGAATGGGCCAACCATCAATCGATTAGTCTGATTTGCACTCTGTCCAAAGTGATCGCCGCCACCTCATTAGGTTTGATTGCGGAATATGTTCAAAGAGAAATCTGAGTTTCGCTCTGACCGGAGCTGGATCTATCATAAATTGACGGTGCGCTAGAGCGTTTTCACACATTCGGCCGGCCAACGATCGCCGTCTTCGTAAACCAAAGAGCTGCGTTTGGCAGGGCTGATCGAGCTGCCGACTGTTGAGATGGTGATTGTCCTCGACATATGACAACACTGCTCAATTCAGATACTCTCATACCTCGGACCGAGTGCAGATACACAGCGAAATTTTGCGCCCCTCCCCTTCCGTATCACTAATATAGCCTGAGACATTAATGCGCAGCATAATCCACCTGCGGAACTTTGCTATGGACAAGATCCTGGCAGCTGTTACCTACATATGAAAACCAGGTGGCGTTTAATGGATTCTAGGCATCTACATTCGCAACTCGGTGTGTGCAGACCACGAAGTTATTAGTTACGACTTCACCGTGGCCGTCCAAAACACAGTGCGTAGTTGGAATTATCTGTCTCCCAGATTGGAAAATACTTCGCAGTATCAAACTTATTGCAATGCAGGACCTTCGATTTTCACCTTTGTTTTTTCACCGAAAATAATGTTTACATTATCTATTGTAGATTTATCCGTTTTGCAAAATTAAGTTAACAGAATTTTCGTTCAAATAATTCCCAAGGTTATTGCGACCAAGCTACTCTATCCATCATTTAAATACAAACGCTGATATATCTCACACAATCTCCCATCTATTGTCTTTGAACGCAAAATGTTTATTCCAGCTGAAACCAATTATGAGTAAAGGTTTCGATGGAATTTGCCACTTTTATTGAATGCAAATTTCGAAGAATCATTTCTGCATAATAAGATCGTTGTGCGACCGAAGATGACTTTGCGCCCTAGTAAAAATATTTTATTTTGATGATGCTAATTCGACACACTTAGTGTTGTTTGCTTAACTTGTTGAAAATGCACCCATTTGGGTACATAAAGTTTATGAAGACTTGGTACATTGACTTGACTAGTAAGTTCTTTCCCTTAATATTCTGCGTTATACTTTGGAATTAGTGGACACGTTCTTTTGCCACAGACTCTGTCTCAGCGCTAACGTTTTGACGGGTGAGGTCGCATTGCGCATCTTCACAGCTCGGTTGCCTTTGTAATTATTTATTTCTATGGCGTCGACACGACCCGATCCGCTCGCTGAAAAGCGGAGTCTAGAATACAACTATAAGAGCGGTTCTGCTCTATAGTTGCAGTACTTGCCATGTTCAACATAAGTCTGTTATTGGTTACTTCCTCCTTCGGAGCATTATTGGTGTACGATGGGAATTTAACATTAGTAATGAACAAATTCTTAGATAGACTTGCACAACAGACTAATTCTGTAGACCGTTTTGCGGCACAATTTTCCTTCCCAGGTTAATATGGCGTGCGCAATGGCTTCTAATACAACAATTTCTTTGCGTCACCGTGCATTATCTGCACGAGCAAACGTCCGCCGGATGCGAAAGAAGGATGAAGAGCGAATTGTTTAGACTTAAAGCATGAAGCCGCTAACAACAAAGTTGCTCTGAGATGGGGTGTCTCGTCCCTTGGGCTTTGAGAGTTCAGGTTACGAGCAGGACGGGCAGGAAGCTCCGTCGGGCACGTCAGTATCTCAAACTCAGTGGTGGTGATGCTGTGAGATATTATTACTTTGGTTGCCAAACGGAAGGCAATGAATGCCCGTAAGATGGGAAAACCACGGAGGTAGAAATGGGTGGAATCAAAACCAAGCTCAACTAGTGAAACCAGTCGTAACATCATGAGCCTGATGGAACAATCTGATGCCGGGTGGCCAGCGTCGAGCAGTAGCGATCGTGAGTAGAAAAGAACCGAGAAGGACTTTGTGGAAAGAGAAGTAAATCAAACGAATACGTCGATATTGGCGCCTTCACATCTGCTTCCAGACGAATTGATACGGCTACCACTGAGCACATTCCGAGCCCTCGGACAAATTCTAGCCGCCCAGAATGAGACAGACTAAATGGATATAAGCGGTGAAACATGTGGAATTTATTCGAAGACTGAGGCCACGTAGTCGCATTTATTTGCCTTGAGCGAAGTCAATCAATTGCGCTGCATTTTGGGGAGGATGTGGTACTCATACCTGTTTGCCTGTTTGATTGTTATGACATTAATGATTGTCTTAATACCGCGTCTTTCAGTTACACTGTGCTATCAGTTAAACAGTGAGCGCAAAATGTGCGCCCTCTCTATCGCTCTACTGTGTTTATCCATACGATGTGGAATTCCACCAAGTGAGCTATTATTAGATAAGCGTGTATATATTTATGTATGGATTGGGTGTTCGTTACAGCATCTTTTATACAGATATTTATATGTGTGACGGACATAACTGATCAAGCGTGTCATTCATACCTTCCTTATTATTTCGATTTCCTGCCCATTCATTAGGTTGGAGCTACTAAAACACAGAAATGCAATATTCCCTTGACCTCAGCAATAATTGTTGTCTCAAAATAGGTGTGCAAACATAGAGATTCAGTAACCTTTCATCCACTGACATAAGCACTGCTTGAAATTGGACGTAGACATTCACTCGCGCCTTGAGGCATGTGCACACATTCCCAAGTGCACTGCAGAATCATTAAGCGGTTTGTCGATCGTTTTTCTCCAAATGGCATCTGAACACACCTCTGACAGCTTGGAGATTTGAGTGCCGATCTTCGGCTGACTAATCCCTCGATTTGCTTCAGTTGTTGGCCGTTTGCAATTGAAGTGCAGCTTAGGTACACATTTGGTCTGGAAATTGTAACCGTAATGTTTTGAGAAATAGCATCGTAGCTTATTCTCGACTTAAATTGCTGGAGTAAACCGGGTTACTATGAGTTGATCTAATCTTTAACCGAATTGTCGGGAATTTACTCATATATATATGTATATAAATGTATATATATATAGTGAGGTATGTATTTTCTCGTACTATCACACCGTACGACAAATTGCCGTCAAACAACCGCCCTAATATTTAACTGTAATAAATATCTAGCAGGTTTTGGCTCCAATTTCGGTATACTCAGCCCGCGCGCGAATGGTGGTGGTCGCGCGGCAGCGAAGCGCCGTTACGGCGTAGAGCTGACATTATTATTTTATTTGATCAGTTAACGACAGCTTCATTTTATAGAATATTCTGGGAATTTTTTTTCATATTGCGATACTCAGGTTCGTGCATCCCTATTTTACTTTCGGAATTATACTCATTCGCCACCGCGTTTGTATCATTCATAGTGTAGAACAGTATATCACAGTTATTTAGTTTTTTGTTAAACATAATCTTGTAAATGCGTGATTTAATCGCCAAACCTTTAATTAACTTCTCAGATGAACCTTATGTTAGTGATTCGGTTTGCCCTTTGCGTTCTTACACAATACAAATGTGAGCAACGCGGATTTAGAACACTGGAAACATTGTTTTCGGAGGTCGTAGTACCAACACGGATTCAGTTTTCCTTACTTCTTATCTTCATACTGATAATCCTGTCCAGTAATTAATATTTTTCGCACGCGCAGGTGTTTCTGGCAACCAGCTCTATCGTTGAGTCAACACGCAGATAAGGTGTGCCGTTTGCGACGTGGATGAAAACATAATCAACGCCTACTTGATAACAATAGTTGAAGTTGATCGATTTTACTACATCTCTTCGCATTTATTCGGTTGTCCCATCTATCAGAACAACACCGACTACAGCACACAAATAGTGTATTCTGCATTCTAATCTGCTTTGTGAAGAATGGTTAGTGTAGCGAGTGGTAGCATGCAAATCGTACACTCCGTATCATTCCGAGTCTGCGCCATAAGTGCTTAGACGCTTCAGACAAGAAACAAAGAGTGTGAGGTAAGTTTGAAGTATATATAGCGAATGCGTCTTCACTTTGGATTGTAGCTAGCCTATTGCAGAAAATTCGTGCAAAGTCCATATAATATTTCATATATACAGCTCAGTCACCCTATTTGCGTAATTTGCTAATAAGTATGCAGATTTCCCGACTCATTTCTGTGTGTATTTAACCCCGCTCTTACTGCAGAAATCAGTACGATTGTTTTAGCTTAATAGTTTATGGTACTGGTTTATTCTTTCTCTAATTCCATGCAGATTTTTCATGTGAAGGAATGTATATGCCAGTCTGCCTAGACTGGCGTCATGGCGCGATATCATTTGCTGTATCATAATCAGTAAAAATTAAAGGAAAGTGCTGAATCAGCTTTCAATTATTTTCGGCTCTAAGTAATAGAATTTAGTGCTGTTCAAAGGTGGATCCAAATATCGTTAAAGACCATTTGCGAACTGTCAATGAACTAATTATACCGGATTTATATTCCTCTGATGACAAGAAGTTTATGCAGACAAAATGAAGACATATGTAACAAATGTCTACTACATTTACTTTCCTACGTATATTTATCAACTTTAGTGCTTTTGGGTACATCAAATTAGGAATACTGAGTTGTAATAAGAGTTCATTGCGGTAGCTTTCAAGTCAAATAGTCTACCGCACCTACGAAAAAGCACCATTCCTTTCCTCGCTTTATTGGGATTAGTTAGTGTTGCGCACATCATTGCTCCAGCAGCAACCGAATAATTATCATTAACTTCCAGCGTAAGTTGCCAGCAGCTTATGCTACCTAGTCACAAGGAGGAACGGCAGCGCCTTCACTAATTATAAGGTATGTCGATGTAGCACAACTCATCATTCACTTCCATACTGACTTACCTCTCAGAACCATTCCCAGATTTGCTTTTTGCTAGCTATTCCTGCAACACTACTAATTTTACGTACTCATGATATCAGCTCGACTGGTGACGAAGCGCTTGCAAGCACATTACCCAGCTTGGTGAAAAAGCAGCTGCGGGAGACTGCTATTTACTTTTGGAAAATTCATCATACATCTCAGAAGGGTTGAAGATAGAATTTATGACCGAATTTTTCAAGATACGGTTACCTAGGCTCGTAGATATTTTAGCTGCACCTTTGCGAACGAAATCTGCAGATGCAGCAAACACATCAGGAGGATATTTGCAAATTGCACTCTAATATATAAGACAAAGAATAAAATGCCTCACTTATGTACACGTTGCAATTTTGTCCTACAAACAATTCATATGAAATTTGTCAGGAACTGCAGCATATTATGTTAAACTACGTGAGAATCTAAACAGTAACTTTAAGCTCACTTTTTATTACAAAGGTATAAACTTTGCAGCAATTTTCTTCATATCATTGTCGTTTCATGAAGCGTTTCGTTTTAAGAATGTATTCCACTTGTTCAGCAGCATGTTGAAGCTTTAGGTAAGATAAACACTGACTGGCGGTTGGAACTTGTACTAAACCACCAACCTAAATATTGCTTGTAAAATGATGAGAGCTTAACAGATTCCATTAGTGCTATTGCAGAACATAGCACAAAGGCGTTGTCTAATTTACCGATCCAATTATAGTTACTTTCCTGTTGTTGGTAAACGAATCGCCGTTGTACGTTAAACCTTGAAGGCAAATTGCCCTACCTTTTCGTAGTTGTCTGAGCGTGCGCTTGGTCCGGGATTAGGAGTACTTCCGCGTTCTGTGTGCGGAGTTGTTATTTATATGCATATGGAGCTGAGAGATAAACATCTGGTAGGTGGTTTGATAAACTAAGCACAACCAACTGGTATTACGCTGACATGGATATATGTCTGGCTAGCACATCACGGCAGCTGGATGCTTTCGTCGCAGCTGCCGATAGGAGACCAAGCATTTGGTGTATGTAAGCGAGAATAAACTAAGCGGGATCCGGTATGATAAGGTCGGAAGCAAAGCTGGAAGTCCAGAAGATGTGTACCCAATAACAGGCTTCCAAATGGGTCTCCTAAACATCTCAACACATGGTATGTTGTAGGACCTCCGTTTAGCCGGTTACTATCGTCAGTAAGCTATAAGGTCAAGCGCAGCAGAACTGGTTTAACTAGGTATGTTTACCAGGAAATTAACAAACTTCAGTATATTTGTCAGTAAACGCGTATAGCTTCTACAGTATTTGATAAATGTCTGCCATCACATCATCTCGACTGGTATCAAATTCATACGAAATGGTTAAGGGTTAGTTTTATGTTAGCAAGTGTTCATCGCGATTGCGATTGTCATTCCAGTTGGGTGAGGTCATTCAGTTCATCAAATCAAACCAATAAGCGTGTGTGATATTAAGGTAATTGAGGTGAATTCGTGAAGATGTCTCAACTGATAATTATAAGAAGGGAGTTCGATATTGTGTATTAAATGTGAAACAGAGTGTCCATCATAATCATCGTTACGCATTAGCTGGGGGTGGGAAAAACACTTCAAATATTGTGCCGCAATATAAAATGATAAGATTTATAGAGAGTAAGAAGTGAGATAGTAAACCATTTAGAATACAACAACCAACAGATATTGAAACACTTAGCAGTATATTATGCTACTTGGTTGAGATCATGTTTGAAGGGGAAGCTAAAGGGGAAGGGTGGACAAAGTAGCTTATAAGACACAAGTCCATGAGGTCTGCCCCTCGCTATGTCAACCAATGTATCCAACGAAACGTGTTCATTGTGCTTGGGACCCCAACCCGGCTATCGGGAGATACAAACATACGCTAAATTAGAAGAGACGACCTTCATTCCTCTTGATTAAGTCATCAATTGGTCTCCCCGCCTCTTTTTTCATCAAGGCCCTGGCATGCTAGCAGCGCCCTTTGCTGGAGTCGGTTGCTGACATACATAGATTGCTAAAATGTACAAAATTAGTACCAACAATTTCCATACAGCGAGCTACCAGACTTGAATGCTTAACGAGGAAGCGCAGCGACTAAAGTAACGCTCAATATATCGACAATGAACAAGTGCCGGAAACTACATGCATTAGCACAAATACATCATTACACAATATGAGAGGATTGTTGGCCAACTATATAAAATTGTCCCGAAATAGGCGTTTGAC
This sequence comes from Dicrocoelium dendriticum, assembly GCA_944474145.2. Classification (NCBI taxonomy): domain Eukaryota; kingdom Metazoa; phylum Platyhelminthes; class Trematoda; order Plagiorchiida; family Dicrocoeliidae; genus Dicrocoelium; species Dicrocoelium dendriticum. Next base: position 10,388 of record CALYDF020000973.1, on the reverse strand, counting down.
AAAGGGACGAACTCGGCACATGTGAGAGGAATAATGGAGAAATAAATAGGGGTCTTGGTGTTGGAATTGCAAATGAGGGCGCGAAGCGGCTGTACGGAGTTCGTTTTACCAGAAATGGTGTTTGCAACATTCAACATAAAGTATTCGGGTGTGATGCAGAGTAAATCATCGGTAACCCTAGGAATTTTCTAACATAATCTTTCTTCGCTCCCAGCGTGAAGATGTGCATGAGGGTTGTCAATCGCATCCCAGTTAGCACCATCCAAGGAAAGAAGCAACAATCTTCCCCCTTCGAATGTAATGCAGCGCAGTACTCGGTGACTATGTCGGCTGATGACATCAGGGTTCAAGGGACGAATAGTTGACGCGTGCGACCAAGCTGACTGACGGTTAAAGTAACCTACAATGGAACAATGATGTATGGCGAGTAAAAAGCAATGCTTAACATGTCACGTGGGATGGAAATTATTGCGCAAATAACATGCATAATAAGTGAAAATACTTTTGGTGGACGCGCCATGAACTTATGTAAAATAGCGTATTAAAGTATAAATCTATTAGTTGGGTGTTTGGAAAGACACCATATGATTGCACTTTGGGGCCCCTGACTAACAAGTTATAAAATGAAATGCGAATGAGACAACACATCTCCACATCTGTTAAAATCCACAGATTGGGAGCAGGGACGAGGTAATTTGGGAGGGCGTTCCGAGGTTGGCCCAGGCGGAGGGAAAGGAAATTGCTACTGCACTCAAGCGGGCTATACTGTATTTTCAGTTTCAGAGGATGGCAACTTAGGTTAGTGTTGTGGTTCAATTCCAGCAGCGACGGAAAATGGGGTCTGGGTTCTTAAGGATTCGGTAAACCCTTAAGGGATCCACCGCAAAAGCCAACCACGACTGCTGTGAATTCTTAGAGCATTCGGTCGAATGTGATAGGGCAGATAATAGAGGCCCCCATGACAATCTTGTTTGCCCTTCGTCGAGGTGTCTTTTGAGCAACGAGATTCTGTCTCTGCTAATGCTGAAACGCCTAGAATCTTCCACGTGCGACCGCATGTAAACTTTGAGCATTTGGGTAAAGATTGAGGGCTCAGACAGACCGAAGGCTCTGTAAAGCAAGCCGGCGTTTACTGCCGGTTTTCGTCGCCTTCTCTACTTGTTTTGAACAACTGAGATTTCCTGTACCCGTACAGCCAGGTCTATCTCGTGAGAGGCCTTCTGCAAGGTGTGTTCTCCAAGCTTGTAAGCGCTCAACTGCTGGTGACCTAGATGGATCCTCTTGCACTTATTTATGTTCAACTGAAGCCGGTTTCTTGTTGACCATTCATCAATGCAATCTAGATCACTTTGGAGTAGGTCGTCATCTTCCTTGTTGTTAATCACCCACCATAGCTTGACATCATCTTCGAAAAGCAGACAATTTGAGGAAATAATTATTATCAGGTCGTAGATAAACATGAGAGATAAGCGCTGTCCCAGCACTGAGCATTGTGGGACATTACATTCCACCTTATTTAAGTTACATAATGATCCCCTAACATTCAGTTGAAGCTTCCCTGCTGATAAAAGTTGTCAATCCAATCAAGCACAGGATCCCTATTCCGTAGCTCTGTAGCCAGTGAAGCAAGATGCGGTGATCCAGGCGGTCGAAGGCTTTGGAAAGTCCAGAGATATGACCTCAAATTCGACCCCATCATCAGACACTTCCGTCCAACTACCTCTTGCCATTTGCAGGTCGGTGGTGCATGACCGTGGTTGACGGAAGCCATGCTATTTCGGTGGCAAGATGTTGCATTATTCCAGGTAGTTCACCATAGCCTCAGCGACGACTGCTTCCAACAACATTGTGAGCACAAGGAGGAGAGTCACTGAGCGATAGTTTGCAGGATCTGAAGGGCTACGAATTTAAAATTTGTGGTTATACTTCTATGCTTCCACATCGTAGGGACCTGCTCTTCATGGAAGCATATTGGAAGCATGGTGACAGTGGTTCAGCTAGCTTGGTGGCCGCAGCCTTCAATACTTTCTGGTGGACGCTATCTGCTCTAGGCGAGGTATGATCGTGCAGTCAGTGTAACTTCCTTATCACAATTGATGGATTGAAGATTACATGTGTAAACAATGGAGTTGATAATGCGCATGAGGTTATTGGACGGGTAAAGGCTGCGATTTCGAAAATGGGGCGTATTCCAACCGCGGATCATTAGCTGTTTCTTCAGCGCGTTGTACTCTACCGCCTGTTGTGAAAAGTGGAGGGATGCCATGCTTCGCTCCGCGAAGATTGTTCACATATCTATAGAGCAGTTTGTTTTTGCCAGGAATGTTTTGGCTAGGCACTGTCGTTAAGTTACATTCTCCTCAAGGACAATTGCATTGCAATGGTTGCGATGGGTCAGGAAATTGCTCCAAGTCTCTGAGTCAATGTTAACCTTGTAGGCAAGCCATGCTGCATCCGTTATCGCCATGCACTTTCGAGTCTTGCTACCTAGAATTCAAAACATTTTTGGGAAGACATACCTTGGTCTCTGAAACATTGTTGACCAGGTCGCTGAGTCATTCAAACAATGTGTCCAAACGTTGTAAAGGAGACTGTTGTTCAAGCATCACCAGGCAGATGGGTCGACGAGTGCTTTCAATACTTGGTAGTGGTGATGGTTAGATTTAGTTCCAAATGTTAAGTTGGATACAGTGCCTAACACACATCGTCACTGAGACCTAATGAACTATCCATCAATAACTTGTAATCCATGAGCTCTTCATTCGTAATCAAAAGCTCCAATATGCATAGTTTGTTTACTGTTCTGAATGTAGTGGGCGTGGTGACATGATTGTACAAAATAATTTTAGTGATAAGTTCGTGCCACTCTGTTCATTGGGTGATGCCGATACCTCCAGATCTTGAAGATTGAAGTCCCGGAGATGAGAAGTTGTTTATACCTAGTGCGTTTTACTCTGTTCAGGATACGTAACAAGCGAGAATCCATTTCCAGAGTGGACGTTGGGGGCGGTAAACGAGAGCTAAGAAAAATTCGTCGATGTGTCATAGACGGAGACGGCAACAGGGTGAGTCGGTAACGTGTTTCTAGCTTATCAGATATTTTTCACATTGCATGTCGTTGCGGTAGTAGAGAAGGACCCCACATCCTTTGCTGGGCCTGTCGTTCCGCATGAGTGACATTCTTTCTGTCTCGACCTCAACATATTCACCACTTGGTGCAACCAAGTCTCGGTAAGAGAAACTAGGTCCCAAGCATTCACAACCTGACGTAGTCAGTTTGGTATGTTTACTGAGAAAACATTGCCTATAAGTTTCGCATATTTAAGCAATATTTCGGAGGTTGTGCAACTCATACTTGAAGTTTCGCCTATCGGTGGGTGGCCGGCTACTAATCGTTTTTCGGTGTTTACTTGGAGAAGGTTTGGAAGTCTTATTCACTCTCTGTGTAGTTAGTCCCTTATCTAACCTTCTACGTACGGCGTAAATTGTCTGGTCAATATTGACTTCAACACATTGTATGAGCTCATTAGACACACCACTGGTGCATTTTACTTTTATAGATTAAATCGAGTTTGGTTCGTTGAGTGACGTATTATCTTTAAGAAGCATACCACCGAATGTCATCACCCGAAGCTCAGATGTTAGCCTGCAAAGGAAATGTATCCGCTTTTTAGCAGCCATGCTATCATACGTTCTGACAGTACGAGCACCTTCAACTCTCTCGGGACACTTCTTTTGTAGTTCGGTGAGGTACGCAGCCGTGACACCGATTTCAGTGGCAAGTCATCCAAGCAGTGTTTCACGAATATAACACCATTGTTCATTATTATGAGTTATTATTCCATGCTCGTTACATGCATCAGTCGCAGGAACCAGTGAAGAAGAATGGCTCTGGTTAAGGTTTCCTTACGGTGGTCCTTTAAGTTGCAGTTGGCTCGATAACACTTGCCCCATAGGATATCTTGAAAAGTACTGATGGAGCAGTTTTTCTGAGTCTACCTGTCGAAAATAGTACTGACTCTACTTTCTTGATGGAGTTAAGCACAAGGCGCAGAAGTCTTCGCTCTCCGAAATGCTTGAGTTCAGGTGCCGCGTAATACGCTCTACGTGTACAGGTTTTAGTGCAAGTCCGATTAGGTTACAAATAATGTCCCAATGGTCAAGGTCATCCGGCTGCCTGCCTCTTGTTGAGGTCGACTTTGATTCCGGGATATTACAGCACAGTACGCTCCGTACAGGTAGTTGTCTCTTAACTTCTTTCGACATGTCCCGATTAGTGATTGAAACACGCGGAGATGTCGCGTTGGAAACCGGTGGTGCTTGCACCAGAAAAATTCCGCTACGCGCCTCAGTTTCTGATCCAGTTAAGGGCGAGGTTACTTTTGTACGATGGTCCTTCATGGAAGCAACCGTAACCCAACTTTCACTAGTACCGGCCTGCTTTTTCACTACGCACTCCGTTGGGAGATTGGAGGTAGCCTTGCGTGTAGTTACTCCGATCGAGCTGCGATCCGCATTAGTCAAATGTGAGCCACGTGTTGTATTGGAACAGCACTTGATGTTCTGGTCTGTCGGTCTCGTGTTGCTTACGGTGTTACTATCCTTTGTTCTCGGGATCGGAGCAGCACTTGCGGGGAGGATTGGGTTGCACAGTCCGCTATGCGTACCACAACCGTAGTGATTTCGGTACTCACCATTTCCTCAAACTTGGTTAGTAACTGCTTGTACTTCTGAGATAATAGGAGCAGGTTTTTATCAGTGGAATAGATGTGCATTCCACGCAGAAACATAGAGAATCTAGTTTGTTTAATAAATTGGCCTGAATATGTTTAACACGGAGGCATCTCGCATGGAGGAACTTGCAACAGTTATGGCACGGAATGCCCCCTTAACAAGTTTGGAACATGAACTACATAAGCCAATATTTTGTGTCGCGCTAGGAATCGCACTTTTGAGGGAACGTTACGAATCATTTGAATGACTCAACCTCTGTGGTACAATAGTGTTCTGTTACTGACATTTTCGGCAAGGTCACTGCGTTCAAGTTGCAAGTGTGTGCTTGCAGACTGTCCTCTCTGACGTGCCGGTCGAAAGTGTCAGCTTGAAGGTGGGGCAGATGGCAAGAGGGTGGGATTGCAAATTTTCGTGGTTAAGCCTGTGGATCGCGCTATGTGAATTTGCCTTGAGACTTGTGGCTGTTTCAAGTAATGTATAATTTAAACGATTGACAGTTTGTTCGAATGCTTTTGAAACGGACTATCAAGTGAGACCAAATAATGTCTCCGATGGTTGGAGTTAAGCAACTATTGGCGCTTGAATATCTGCAAAACACTGCCCGGAATTTAGAATTCAGGGTAAATGGCAAATGCACTGGAGTGTACTCGAGAAAATATTATCAAAAGCTGGAGCTAATAAAAGCACGACAATTGAGTATAGATCCAAAGTTGTGCGACAAAATGCTGCTGAGCCAGAGTGGAAAAACCACCAGTGCACAAGTGAGCGATTAGCACGCACGTTCGCTCAACAAAAATAATGTTGGTGATACCCAATTTTCCCTTTGAGCAGATGACAATAGAGGTCACTGAGCGATATTCAGACTAGCACTTCACAACATGAGCTCCTAATGCATGACTGTACTAACAGATTTAGAGCCAGAGCACAAGATGACGTATAAGTCTAGCTGAAAGTACCAGGGGCACATTCAAGGAGTTTCCACTAGTTATCAGCCTTTTTCGTGACTGGCTTTTGCTGCAGCAAATGAGGTATAAATTGAGAAGGAATAACAAGTAGTTAAATGTGATTTGTTAGCTTGAATGGAAATAGTATCACTGAGCTCAATGAAAGCGTAGTGCGTTTCGTAATGAGAAAAATGAGCGTGTAATCTTTGGGTTAAGTTTTATAAAAATCGGACGCTGAATGGACCAATGAGGAAAATAATTTAGTGCAAATGTTTGCGATATACGGGAACCCGTAATGCTTTAATAATCTGCTTCATGTGGAACGCAGCAAGCTTGAGGTTAGAATATGAGACTTATTTCGATCTTTCAAAAGTACTACTAACCGCAACTTATTAAATAGTCGCGCGTTTGAAGTTCCGTAAACTTGCGGTTGATGCGTAGTTCATTCATGAAGCTTATTTAGCGATCTGGTACATTATTCCAGTACCCAGATTAGTTGGCCAGGATATGTGGATGTCCCGCTGTTGACGGACTCTTCAAGTTTGGAGGATTTTAGCGGTCATTCGACTCGACGATGTGTCGACACACCAGCGCCAAAACGCTGGTTACTTTATTCTCCTAGCTGGGTGTTTCAGTTGCAGACGTTTCGTTGTCAAACTATGCAACATAATCAGTGCAACATTCAAGCTCTGAAGCGCAGAGCCACATGAGCGAATGCAAAATCATTTGTTGCTTGTTATAAGCAAGTGCTTGTTGAGCTGAACACAATGAAATCAAAAGGTATGCATATCATCTACCGAGCATCTACCGAATTAAATGGGTTGAAATTGCCAGCTTCCTCTCGACCATCATGGGTATCTTCTGAGCATCAGCTATTTACACACGCAGTATGTGATATCCGTTCAGTTAAGCAGGAAAACTGTTGGGTTGACAGTAGATGACGTGTCACAAACGTACCAAAAAATCAAAAAGATACTTGATGCAAATGGTAGGTGTTGTCTCGGGAGTGGAAGTCTTGGATTGACCGCATAATTGATTGTAGACAGTATCAGACGTGGACTATCATTGATTCCATGCACTCGATCCTACACCTGCCAAGGCAAAGTTGTTTTACACAAATATGGCAAAACGGTCTGAAGCTTATGGATCGAAGACAGTTAAATAATTTCATGTTTCACGTCTGCTTAATACTTCAAAATTGGATCACTGATGCTTCCGTTTAGTCAGGTTATTGTTAGAAATCTGTTTCATTTTTTCAACTTGCATTCTTGGCTATTGTGTATGGAGTCGATGTCGTGGTGGTCAGAAATAACTTACAAAAAAGCCATCGAAAAGACAGTCGAGTGGTTGAATTTAATCGAGACGAATGATTATTGCGGCTCGCGATGCAAAGTTTGTTACCAACAGAATCATTGCACTCATTGTTATTGAACTTGAAAAAGTGAGATCATTGTATTGGCTGCACACCTTCCAAAACCAAGACAATGCATCGGAAGACGAATGCGGGTTATACACAACTAAAGCACACTGTTGTACACTTGGCCAATGAAATAGTTAAAAACCAGTGAACTTAGGTGCCTGCCAATTACAGTCCAAGATGGAAATCATCTGTCTTGATTTAACAACCTCTCAGTGACTGGAAAGAAAACGGATCAGTAGTGTTATACGCCATACAGCATACCGGGTAATGTGCTTAATCTGTTCGTGGACAGCAACCAGCAAACAGACGATGGAAAAAGAGCTCCATTACCTGTTTATTCCATTAATTCTTGATACTTGTTTGTTGTCCCAGTGGTAGAGTTTCGATCATGGCTGTTCATTTACAGTTCGTCGATAGCATTCGGCCATATGCATACAGCAGAGAAAGCGAACAAAGAGATTTCATTACTGAATACTGAGGATAGGGAGCTAGAGAAGCTACATCTGCGTCCTTCCATAGATATCCCACACCCAGGTGGAACAACAATAATTGTTATCATGCGCTGTCAACCTAGTGTGGCTGTGCTACGTCCTATTAAGATGTGATGCGCTCTCGAAATCTGCATTTGACAAAGTATGCGCTTAGCAATTACTTGAAATTCGACGCCGATTTCGTCTCGGCGACTATTTCGGACAAATGATTCCAATATTTCTCTATTCGACACTCAAGACATATAGGGTGAGTTATCCACTTCAGATTCGGTTCCACAGTTTTGCACTGGTACCACCTGTGCTACTTGATGCGAACACGTGCGGCCGATGTTTGAGCCTATGAGAGTCCCCCAGGTGTAATATGCGGTGCGCCATCAGGAAGTTCACTCGAAGCCGACGATATTGTAGGGTGTAAATCCCCAAATCCCTGGGTATGTCTTAACAAGTCATGTTCCGTAAAAGAAGGATGAGCCGGACAGTCACATGCTGAACATGTTGCACCTTTTGCATTTCGTCATGGGTGATTTGATAATAGACAGATGAGCAATATTCATGCGTTTGTTTTATGATAGAAGAGATGAGGCAAGTGGTAGTCTCAACAAATCAAATGTAGAGGCTGCCTCTGAGCGTTTGAATCTTGAGCAGTTTGTTTCGATGTAGAGTAGAACATCTGTAAGTTGACTACCCAAGGGACTAGGTCAAAGTGGTCAACATATTGTTGTGGTCAACATGCAGAGTTTCTATGCCAAAACCTGGCGTAACCTACTTCAAACTGTGAGACTTATATTATGAATTTATTTTCAACTATACTCCCTTTTCGAACGCATTTGACGGGGTTACACGTAACGGCAAAGTGAAATTGGAAAGTTACGACTTTTCTATAAAACAAAATTCAATCTTTGTCGGTTTCCTTCTCTTATCACAAAGTTGACCGAAGGAAGCGCCCTTCGTACAAGCTAAACTACCCAGCATGTTTGGACATCTTCCTCAGTAAATAATTTGAGTGGCATTAAAGGATGTGTATTTGCATCTTCTTTTGGAGTTTCTGTGATTTCAAAACCATGGTCACTCAGGCTTCCTCTTGCTCTTCAGCATTATCAGATGCTTCTTTCAGTTTCCGTAGGAGCCTTCCACCGTCAGTAGCCGTTGGCAAACAGCACTTGTGTTTGGTTCACTGCTAGTTACCAAGTCATTATCCATTCCAACAAACTAATCAAACTCAACCCCGTCACATTCTGCGAATTAAGATGGCATGGTTAGTAAGCCGACCGCATCCCGCTTGACAAAATGAACAAGCCTGGCTATTCTGGAACACTTGTGTATAACTTCTGGTCGAACTTTGAACGCAGCGGAACTTATCCAAAGCAGAGCATCCAAGTTATTAACCGGTGCAGCGTTTGAAGTTCATTCTGCATTGGAATGAATAATATGCCATTTTGCCATAATCCATTGCATGAGCTGTGCTTGGTAGTGCATTTGGAACATTTTGAAAATCCATTGCTCTAGAGGTTGAATACGTGAGGCCCTGTTTGGAAGCAGAAACTTTAGTGTAATATTTTTTAGATTTTTTTAAAATAGGTGTGACTAAGACAGTTGTTCACTGGTAGTATAATGAATCGTTTCTTCTTCATTATTTCGTTGTAGATACTTCTGATCCACTCCTCAAATATGGCTACAATTGTCCACTCAGAACCATTTGATCTCCAGGTGATTGTATGGTTTTCCGAAGCTAGGTTTTTGAACGCACATGGTCTAGCTGTTTTAGCAATGACTAAGGGCTTTAGTTTCTCCGCACCAGAGCGGGCGCAAAACAGAACTGTGAAACCTTCTTTGGAATGTTTCTACTCTTATACTGCCCTCTTTTAACAAGGCTTCTGTTATGCATGGCCTTTTAAAAAAGACCGCACTGGTCAAGGATTCAATTGCCGTTAGTTTTGTAGCCATTGATGAAGTAGGAAAACTTTTCCTTGAAGTCTTGAATAAACTCTTCGGGCATTTCATTGGACTAATTAGTCAAAATTTTTTGGGAAATTGCAAACGAAGTTTAAATTTGTCTAGCCATTCGTTGATGCAGGATTGTATCCTAAAGTAACGAGATTGTTTCGAAATCTTACGGCGCGGGTTCGAGCCTGTATAGGGGAAGGGAAACCCTCGCAATATCCTTAGCCCATGTACGACCGGTGGTGGTTTTCCGGCAGTGATACGTTGTCTTGCTAAAGCCAACATGCACTGCGTGCATTTTTTGGGCTAATACTTTCCAGAAATTGTAGCAAAGTAAGCTTTTTCCTTTAAAGTCAACTCTATGCATTTCTTTGGATCAAAATATTGTATTACAACTAATGACCGTATCTAAACTCTTCAGAGCACAGAGTGGACCTAAGTTCTACGTTTCTATGTACGTAACATTGACTACATACAATAACTAACCTTATATGGTTTCACTCTCAGGCCGACAACAAATAGAGCCTGATAAATGCTCGACAATTAATTTGGCTGTAAATGTCAATCATAACATATTCCAAAGTGCCACTGAACTGGTGTTTAGACCTGGTGGTCAATCGAGCGCGTGGCCGTCTCTCCAACTCATGACTGCGGCATGTGCGATGAGTGGACAAGTTCTTAGGGTTGTAAGCATGCTTGCCTGTGAAGGTGCACAGGTGAGGGAGGTTGAACGCAAGTCGTTCTAGGTCATTCCGTGGGCGTGGATCTGTGGGGACCCTAGTGATGTAGGTGAACGCATGCGCGCAAACTCTGACGGCCAAAACAAACACGCACATACACATACATACTGAGAACATA
>CALYDF020000972.1:0-18122 GCA_944474145.2 Dicrocoelium dendriticum | reverse complement strand
GACTCGCCACTGAATAAAGTCACAGCTGAACATTTCACACTGACGCAGTCCTCAGCCTTCTACATGCGACCTGTGCAACTGATTTTACTGTGAAGAATGATTTGATAGAGCACAGATCATTAAGATTTCGTAATGGTCATTGATTACAACAAAACCCTGTTTTGGCTCCTGTGCTCATGGATAACTGCATGGCGAAATCACGCGCAACTTGTATCTTGACACAATAGTTATGACTGATTTTACGCGCCCTAACGCCATCATGTTCCTTTGCCTTACTATTACCTGACAAAATGCTCACTCGTATGAATTATGAATATTTCGGTTATACCTTTCATTAAAACGAAATATTTTACTATATCAGAAAAGCTATGCTTGTATGTATATTTGATCGCGCCTTTACAGATGTGTCTCGTTTTACGGCGAATATACCATTTATACATTTTTTTATTTATTTGTTTTCATCCCAGTCCGCTATGGGTGCTATACCAATCATCGACTGGTTCACTCGGCCTGAGAAAGTTTTCGTGTCAAAAGAGAAAGGTTGCCCACAAAATACACTAACTGGCTCTTTCCTAATCTTTCTGAAATCATGGGTTCTTGATCGGTTCCAAGTATTTGCCAAATAATGTTTTTAATTTTCCTTGGGTGCAGTTTTCTTGCCATTTTTAGCCCCTTTTAGTCATCGATTTCGACTGTTCAAAGAACTTAAACAGAAATCCCAGCCCTATTTGACGCTTTCCCACATGACCAGCGTTAGGTAAACTGAGACTGAGGATGCTTTACGGAAACTAATGTTTAACCCTTAATCGATTTCTGATCTTGATTCATGTGACTGCAATGGGAATATTTACGTTGCAGCAGAAGAGCAATGCCCAAGATTCCTAGAAGATTTAATGCAAATTGGACACTGCTATTAGAATGCTGCTACAAGTATTTTAGTCAAATCCGCCCCATAGTTTTCAAGATTTACGCAAACTAAATTTAACGGAACACAAGTGGTCGGACTGCTGCGTGTTACTAAGTCAAGGACATTTAAAAGCCAAGTATGACTGAAGCATGTATTGATTTATAGCGGAAACTAGCCGGTCCTCTCCAAGTATCTTGGATCATAGATTACGAAAACTTTTTTAAAAAGTGAGCTAAAATGCGAACTTCGCTTTCTAAAACAGGGTGTAAAGGAAGGTGGATACTGCAATATTTTGCTAATGAACTTAAAGTATTTCTTCTACAGCTGTGATGTGACCACCATTTCCTTTTGAAATCCAAACTCTGCTTAACTCACAAAACACAATCCCATTTATCGAAAGTAGAAAAGCAAATTTGGTTTAGCTGCAGTCTATTGGCTAGAACTAGCTGCAAAGACCAGTGCCAGACCGTTTGTTTGTTCCAGTGGACTAAGTATTAATTTGCTTAGGGTGAGACGCCCCTTTTATATTAAGAAAGAACACCCAACTTCCTGGTTTATGAGTAGATGTTGGAGGCCAAACAGCTTCTCTAAATCCAAAGCAATGTCTGGTAAATCACAGGCTATCCAGGTCATTGAACGTTTCAACGTGTTTAATAAAAGCTTATTGGGTATTAGAGTATCCTCCAAGAAAAACGAGCAGCTGGCTAATTGCATATATTTCTATTTAGAACAATAAACCAACATACCTGCAATTTGTCAAAGTAACCCTAGCATTCAAAGTTTCAGCATTAATAAAACACCTAACATTGGATAAAAAGGTAGATATCCTTCACTCAAATAAGTGATCGTGGACTGTAATATTCATACACATCGGTTTATGTGAAAAGATATCGAGCGCTTTAAGCAATAGCACTAGATGCGAACCTGAATGCAAGTAGAAGAACAACTGAGATGAAAAATGAGTATAATCCGAACACACACACGCATATTCCTAAAAGAAATTGTAGAATTGCTGCGACTGGAAAATTATTGAGACATGGGAACAAATCCGCAGATTTTCGGGCTGCCAAAAATGCATTATCTAGACGTCCCTCTGTGGCTTATTCGACTTATGAGCGATTCGCAAATCCTAATATTTCTGCATAAAAGAACGACTACTTTACCCACCATCGTCTGTTAGTAAAAACACTTTGCAGTTGACATCGTTCGCCACCCATAGTGCGCTGCTGAGGAGACAAAATTAGTTTCCATAGAAAAAGCTTGCAACCAGCTGGCTGACAAAAGTCTTTAGGTCCTGTGTATACGTGTTGTATTATCTGCACCACAATGGACCACAGGATGATAAATCGATCTGAAGGTGTGACAATCAATCAACAAAACCAATCTTCGTGTTTAAGACTAACGCGTTGGTTACCCCGATTTTGTCATGTTAGCTTCACTGGCAAAAGTATATGTACATTTAGATCTATTCACACGGTCTATAGTAAGCGCTTAAAAATTTGTGGTGATAATTTTCAAGAATTAAGTCGTGCGCCACGTTTGTGTTAGCTTATCCGCTTGTCAAGCAAATATCGGACCACCGATCAAAGTGCATAGACTTACCTAAATCCACAGGCTACATCATGTTTCGTCTGCAAAGCAATTTGAGCGCTGAGATAATTTCCCTCAGTCTTTAAAATTGTCTTGGCAAAATCAGATTATTAATTCAGAACCACGAACTTGTTTACACCTCGATTGTGTATTGTAACAGTGAGTGACTATCGGTGATCAATACAGATGCCCAAACCATGTATGCCGACCCTTGAATTGTGTCTGCATATTTTATAAGTTTAAAACTAAAGTAAGAAAGATATCTGTTGGTTTTCACTGAAGCTGAAACATGTTGTGGAACATTTTTCTACTGGTTATATATCGTTAAACCATTATGGGTTGAAAGTATTCATCTGACGGGTGAACGTTGCATAAGATGGGTGTTACTGGATTAACTATAAGCGTTTGTTGTATTTGTAACTGCTTTTCTTCCTGGCTAAAATTTGAAGGATTTTACTTAGGTCAACTTATTCTCGAAATAATATACTTACCCATTTGTTCAATAGTTCATAGCAATTAGACTGTCCAACTCAAACATTTACTTTTCTGTATGAAATAAGGGTATCTGAATAACGATCGAATGTGAACATTAGTTCTGTTCACAACACAGCTTTGTAGGAGTACCATTTAAAATATTTTATAAGCAATATTTGTTTTCAAAAGTGATAGCAAATAACATTTACGTACCATTCAAACTAGTAGAATTAGGAAAAGCTGTTAGCACTGTGAGCCAAAACTTTGTTGATGGCGCTAGTTTAAAGGAGGATTCGAATCTATAGTAAATTGACTCATTTCTTTAAAGATATGACCTTGTGAGTAGAGCCCAACATCTTAAATATCGGAATTGTCCACAAACTCAAGAAAGCAATCGTAGGCACATTTTTAAACACTGCATTGCATGAAAAATAGCTCATTAGAGGGCGCCAAAAAACGTGATGCCATAACCAAACCAATTTATTCATCCGTGATTAAAATATCCAGGGCTGGTTTAACTAGGATTCCTAAGTAAGATATATCCCCAAAAACAGCATAATATTTGTCAAAATAACGTCCATTATTATGGAATATCAAATAAATATAAGGGATGTGATTTATAATAAGTGAGCTAGAATGACTTACATAAACTTACGTGTTTACATTATGTTTGATATTTCTTTCTTGCCACCGCAGGGACGAATTCAAAGCAAGTAGCGGATAAAATGAAATACGCCCGAATTTTATTAATATTTAAGTAGCTTTGCAAGTAGTCGCTTTAGTTTAGCCATGTGATTTAATGTACCAGTAAGGAACGACGATGAACAAAGCCTGTATAAAAGAGTTTACTTCGACAACTACTGATTTGAGGTTATGAGAAGCCAAACTGTGAGGTATAATATTTTGCAACGAATTGTTCAAATTCAACTTGGTTGCCCAATATCAAAAAATGTAGCTTAGTTTCAACTCTTAAAGCTTACGTATAAAAAGTTATATGCAGGTCTCATAAATATGTCTGAAGCAACCTAATTAATTGCATAATTGCTGAGTTTCACTATAGGGACCAGGACATTAATGTTTAGCCCAAATTCGAAATACTGAGTTACCAGCGAAATTAAATCCAACTTGAGCGACAAAATCCTTCAGCAATTTCAAGTACATATATTTTAGAACCTTGCGTTTATCTGGTTGTTCAAAAGGTAACTTTGTTGATGAAAATGAAAAATGATTTTCCTGACCGTGAAGGAATATTTTATTAAATTTTATATTATCCACTCTATTCCAATACCTTTTGCTATTATACTAGCAAAAGCGTGATTCTATGCTCGTAAAATGGTTTTCCTTTGCTGACAAAAATTGACGCATATGATTTCTGACCTCCTCAATTGACGTACAGATTTTACCGTCTAAACGTTTTGTGGAGACGCGGACAAATATTGGACAGTAGATGTCAAAGCTGCAGAATTCCTTGGGTGTGGCGTTGTATGCCGTCCAAGTTGCAAAAGCTTTTGGAGAATTACCGAACTTTTATGAGGCCTAGCATCATCTTGTTGCAACGCTACAGAATTTCTATTGATTGATTCTATCGTTTTCCTGTCGCATTGGATAATTCAATTGGTTCAGCTGATGACAGTACTCTATGGAATGGATTGTTGCGTTGTCCGGTAGAAGCCCAGAAAAGGATTCCTTTGAAAACCTACAAACAGATAGCACCACATTTTATGATAGATATCGGCTTTTGAAGTGGATTTTGCCGGTTCATGCTTTTTACTCCGTGCTCTCCTGCGTTTAACATTGTTGTTACCAACCCATTTCCTTTCCCTAGTGTTGATGGGCCTCAAAAATGGATCATTTTTGACGTTAGTAGTAAATCACGAAACGTCAACGCGACGGCACAAATTTTTTTCAGTGGAATATGAGAAACACATACTTATAGGTTTGTTATGTAATCTAGTCGTTTTAAATAATCATGAACGGTCGAAAAAGATACATTTAATTTTTCGGAAACCACCCGAGCTGTTGTTCACCGGTTTGCATCCACTAATGCAAGTTAATTAAATAATTGATGCAAGTGATCATTTAACAAATTAATACAGTTAATTGCTTAGTTAATGCAAGCTAGAACTTGCGGAAAGCAATTTTGTCACTGGCGTTCTGACAATACACCCCGTACACACCTGATACTTTTTCCTCTTTGAACAGCATTTTTACGTGTTGATAGTAAAAAACTAAAATATGCTGCAAAGGCTGCTTCTTATTTTATTTATTTGAAAGAAAAACAACTAAAAGCTACTAAATAGAACAAATCTGACTTTTGCAACGGCAAATCATAGTATACCAGCAGTCAAAATATAAAAAGTACACTTAAGTGAGAGGTTACCTGTGGCAATAAATACAGTCAAAAATTCTGTTGAAAAATAACCAAATTTCTTTCCAAAGAACGAGATAAATCCATTTTGTGCATCCGCATATTGAAAAGTAAAATAGTATCATTGATTGTTGATGTTGTATTTGAGATTTTATAATATTTTAACTCAGCTATTTTCCTTGACTGCTATAATATCCAAAGCAATGGAGAAAAAAAAGAATAATGAACAAATCTTCATAAGCTCCCCAGCTTTATAAAACTGCAGTTACACATAAAAATTGAAAATTACTATGCGAAAAATCATCTAATCACCTCTTACATAGTACCTTCGTCGAACGATCATCATCATCATCATAAACTTTAGCTAGAGGTGGGGAACACCTCAGCTACTGTGCCGCAATACATAGAAAAAAGGAAAAAAAGCGACCGGTGCAATCTGGCTGAGCTACCGGTAACGGATGGGCATCATTCCGATAAGCTACCAGCCAGGAGCTGTGCACCCAAAAAAATATTATGCAAGATTATATAAGGCTAAATAATGAGATCGTGGTTGGAGGGGGAGGCTAAGAGGGATGGGGTGGGACAAAGAAACTCACAGCACGAACGCCACTGAGGTCAGCTCCTAGCCATATCAGCAAGTGTGTCCAACCAAACGTGTTCATCGTCCTTTGGACCCCAACCAGGGAGCCGAGACGCTCCAACAGAGGCCAGCTCAGAAGTAAGGGCCTTCATTCCCCTGGACCAAGTCATCGCTTGGCTACCCCTCCTCTTTTTCCATCCACACCCCCGGCGCGCAAACAATACACGTCGCGGGAGTCGGTGGGCTGGCATGCGTAACACATGGCCGAGCCATCGGAGTCTGGTGCGTGAAATAACGGTGCTGAGCGGTTCAGTTCCTTTTCCTGTGCCATAAACAAGGCGTCGAACACGCTCGTTGCTCACGCGGTGTTCCCACCAAATGTGAGCTAAATTACGAAGGCACCGGTGGTCGAACTCGTCGAACGATAATACTTTGTGACTGATGGGACTCAATTTAAGGCAGAGTAACATATATTTAAATAGTGCAGAAAAGGAAGGATATTGATTTTGATAATAACGCAATCTGCAGGTATTAACAGTGATGTGCAAGCTAAAGTGGTGATCATGAGGATCTCATGCCAACTATCTTTATTTAATTTATTGCGGTTTACAAATATCTGCGAAGCTAAACACTCCATAAATCTAGTAACAAGTAGCCAATAAATGTTGCACTAACGCTAATCTGCACATTTTAAGATCTATATCTTCCGTAGATTTCATCACAATGTCACATAAGCGACAAAATCACGTTACGATTTCAACATAAAACTGAATGGACAACACAAAATTTAATTAATTTAGAAACCACCAGCAGAGCGCTGCTTATCATAACATGACGTCAGGTCTGGTAAAGTCTAGGAATACCAAGTATTGTGATCAAATTGACTGTTCCAATTGTCACAATGTTTCTGTTGCGGCAGATATTTACTCTAAAATCCAAGCGAAATATTGCGCCAAAATGTTTCTTTTCATACACACGAGCTGCCATCGCTAACAATAATTTTGCTTCATCTCTGTTTTCCGTTTCAAGATACTTAGGTAGTGTATCTGCGGAAATGGTTCGTTCAATTTTTAAAAAGTAACCTTTAGAGATTTGGCAAATTAAAGCTCAGTGTCGCAACAATACTAATTTGACAGATCTATTGCTTGCACACTTAAAGGCATGTACTTAAAACGCACTGATATATCCAAAAGGCAATAAGAGAATCCCAATGTTTCAGGAAAGCAAATTATTCAGAAAAATCTGGCGAAGAAAAAATTATAAAAGCATAGTTAGAAAACATTGAAAATTTAAACTATAATTATATTTTCAATATCTCGGAATATGCTTTGAAGCGATTGTGATTTCACGATTTCAGAAGGTTTGAATACAAATCGGTTTTGCTAGGGCTTTATTGTGGCAACGTTTCGCCCTTGACACAAGAGCTTCTTCAGGCCAGATAAATCGTTGCAAAATTGGATTACCATTTTTATGGGAACGTAAGTTGAAGGTTGCAAGTCATAACATGAACAATTGGATAATAATGCTACAGGTCAATGGGTCAAATGGCCACGCTAATGAAACAACAAGCATCGAGCGTTTCTCATTGATCCACGTCATCCGTCGTTCACATGTGAGGCATTCCTTTTCTTGCAACTGCTGATTCACGCTCCGACCTGAGTTTGTCCGCCGACACCTTTTCTGACTGACCGGGTTAACACGTGGCGGACTGTGTTAACCCAGTCAGACAGAAAAGGTGTCGGCGGATGAACTCGGGTCGGAGTGGGAATCGGCAGTTGCAAGAAAAGGAATGCCTCACATGTGAACGACGGATGACGTGGATCAATGAGAAACGCTCGATGCTTGTTGTTTCATTAGCGTGGCCATTTGACCCATTGACCTGTAGCATTATTATCCAATTGTTCATGTTATGACTTGCAACCTTCAACTTACGTTCCCATAAAAATGCTTAGCCAACTTTGTAACGATTCACCTGGCCTGAAGAAGCTCCTTTGTCAAAGGCGAAACGTTGCCGCAATAAAACCCTAGCAAAACCGATTTGTATTCAAAACTTCTGAAATCATAATTATCATTCGCTGTCATTTGTCACAAAATTGAGTCGATAGCACGTACTACTTACTCGCTTGTTCCACTTTCAAGTCTTTCGGTAAATATATCTTGAAGTGAAGTCTTTAGCTAAACACGCCAAACAAAATTGGACTGTATTCAATTTTTTCTCACTGACGATATGACATCCAAGTGCGTGGACTTTAGAAAAGGCGTCACCTCACACTTAATGTCCTACCAGTGCTCCCGCTGCGAAACATCGACACACATACTTTGCTGCAAAATCAATACTGTCAATTACCAATGTCTTTAGCACACTACCACCAAAGTCATCAGATTTCACTGTTGCCAGTGCCTAGCGGTAGTTTGCGACAAACCACTTCTGAGGAACCTATACCCCGTCAGTATTTATTGCTTCTGCACAAGTCTTCACTAACTCGGACAGCGAGATACTTCTCTCATCAGACTACCTACCTGGATCTGGTTATTCTACACAGAAAGACAACAGAAGCCGTGCGTATTCCACTACGTTGACAAAAACTCTGCTACCCTGTGAGAACAAGAGCTGACAGACGAATAACCCCAAGTCCTGTGCTGCAGTGGAGAGCGTCAGCATCACAACAACAGCTAGATAACCACAGCTCCAAACAAAAGCACAAGGAAGATGTGCTGACGGTCCAAGTTGAAACCAAACAGCACAAACACGGAGCTAAAACTCTTTCAATACATTGTAGCTTAGATTAAGCAATGGGTTAAATAAATGCTCACAAAAGCTAGCTTTCCCGGAAAGAAAAAAGCTTCCTGCTCGCAAACCCTGCTTAATATACATAAAGCTTCCAGAATTCGACAAAATACATCAGCTGTGAGTATACTCCGCAACCATGCTTTCCCTACGCAGATGGTCACCACAGTGTTTGGTGTGTGAGAGCAAGGGATAAATCACTACTTTGTTTTTGCTTTGGCAGAAAACTGGATGACCCATCCATGCTTCATCCTCTGGTCAGCGTTTCGAAGGATAAAGAAGAATGACGGCGCACCCTGCAAATCACCCCGCGTCTCAAAGCGGAAACCATCTACTGTTTAAAAGACCTCTTCAAAAAGACTTAATTTGAATGTGGCAAGCACTGTGCGAGCAGAAAACCGAAAAACAAATGGAGACATATATTTAGTTATTGTACAATGCCGCACCACGGAGGTAATCCTCTCCCGCCCCGGGGTACAAATATAAAATGGAGTACTAGTAATATAATGAAAATGTGCAGCCATAGAAAGAAGATAAATAAGAATCCGTTACTAGCTCTGAGCAGCATATTGTTCCAATAGCGTTCACCCAAACCCAGCTGTCATCTGAATTATCGAACTTGTAGGCACATGTCCAAAATTATCAGCTGTTTCAAGATGAGCAGTTTGGTAGGTGGCCTGGAGACAGAGTAAATCTCTACTCGAAGCAGTGCATCCAAGTCCACATTTTTGAAATTTTTTGCATAAAAGTGACACGTCATAAATGCTCTGTTCTTTAAATCATGAGACATAATAATCGCAGGTAAACTAGGTTGTCTACCGAACCCAGTAGGATTTGTCTCACAAATATTATACACTGTTAGCCGGTCTAATGCACCCTGCAATCTCTCCGCATCCTCAAGTTTGGATATTGTTCAAGGTAGTTTGCGATTATCCGCATAGATCAACTAGTCGGCAAATCATCAAAGCACCAGTTTAAAGAGTTCTGGTCCAACCATGGATTTTGAAGAAGCCCACTTGTCATAAACACAGGAGCACTGAGAGTTTAGTTCGCTAGCATACGCATTGTCCTATCCCTAATGAAATCGGAAATTCAAAAGGGAAGATATCCTGTAATGCTAATTCCCTGGAGCTTGTGTAGCCGTCGTCCGTGTGGAATGTTGTCAAAGACTGTGCTGAAGTGAATGAGAATCACGCCAGCTCGTTTTCGGACATCTCTGGTTTCCGCCTAGGTTTCTCTAATGGCGAGTAAGTTTGAAATACGATATCTCTACTCTCCGTAAGCTATTTTATGCGAGAGAAATAATGTCTAGTCTCCAACAATGCATTTAGTGGGTGAGCTCGATTAATTATTCCATGGTTTTGCAGATGATTGCTGTCAGACATATTGGCTGGTGCTGCGCGTGTTCTCAATAGTTTCCCCCCTTGTATTTGGACATGAGGTTACCTACAATCCAGTCTGCTGGTAGGCGGGCTGACTTCAAATGAGTGCCGAAATACTTGACAGAAGTGGGTGGCAGTGTACTAAGCTATCGTTCCGAGGAAGGTGGAATACAAACCATCCGGGTGTGGGGAAGAATGCGAGTGTAGTTCCAGGAGCAGCTTAGTTACATCCTCATTCCTAATTTCGACTTGCTCTAGAAAGTATTAATGTGTAGGCAAACAGTTGCTGCGCAGCTTTTTCCAATGAGTTGATGCAGGAATACTGCGCAGCTAGTAGCTTCGTTTTTCATCATCGTAGCAAAATACGTATCTTCTTTAAAGGAGGATTGCGCGGGGATTACACTACACGTTTCTTTATTTCGCTATAGGTAACAGAAGGTTATTTAGGGGTAAGACTGGGATTCCATACCGGTTCACGTTCGTAAGCTAGTAGTATTTTTCGTTTGTCCGGGGTGCGTATATTCGATAGCTTTTACTCTGAGTAGATTGATGCCAGTCTGATGAGCTTGGAACGGTCCCATTGCCAGTGTGCGGAAGCGTCAGAGATCCGGCCGCTTTTGCTCTCTTAGTGTGAACAAACCGAGCTCACGGCTAGCCTTGGCTTGTCTTAATGAGGTTGATGACCGCGTCCCGCTGGTCTTGACACTCACCGGCACCAAATGACCTCGATCACTAAAGCTTAACCGATGACATTTTTTTCCTTCAATGTAGTCGAGTCATATATAAACGCTCAACGGGATAAACGAATTAAATTATTTATGCAAGCAGATTTCTGGTTACTTCGTGCTACTTTGAAATTTCTCAAGAAATAGGTTGCGTGAGATGCCATATTGGTTTGCAAAACAATGGCGCATCACTAATAGATTATTTCACAACTTAGAAGCGCGACCTATCTGGGACTAACTTGAGGGTTACATACATCGCTTTTCGCAATACAGATGGAATCGTTACTTGAAGATGCAAACACGGTCAATCAATGAACTGGCACTCCCTGTTGCGAGAGATTCCACAATGCCTTGAACTCCTTGTTTCACTGAAATCGTCGTGAAAAATCTATGTTGCAATCCGCGACCACCTCTTATGTCAGACTGTGAAGTGGGGCAGACATGCTGAAATACCCGCAAGGACTAGCAAAGTTGCAATAATGCATTTTCTTGGTATCGCTGGGGCACAATCGAAGACTACACTTGTTGCCTTAGTCGTGTGATCAAATTCTGCACACATATTGCTTTTCTGAGGATTTTTGTCAAATAACTACCCATTCCAATATGGAGGCCTCAACATAATTATCTACCTGATACATGAATCTGAATGTAGACTTTTTCCACGCAGGAATTATATAGTGACAGGTCGAGCTTCCAGTCTAAAGAAACATAAGCATGAATGCACGAGCTCCTCTCGTATATAAGTGTGTTACGTTATGTTAACATACCAGCGAGCCGTGTTTGCTAGTGAAGCGGGATTAGGTGCGCGCATCACAGCTGCTCGATAGGACAGAGATTGGGCGTGCTTTTCGAATCAGTCAAACGACTTGAACGTATAGGCAAGCTATCGACTTCGTCGTCTAAGTGTATAATGGAAGAACTAAGTTGAACTACATTTTAAAAACATGCTCAAGCAAACCAGGGAAATCACTCGTCTGTTACCATATTTTCCCTACGTAATACCATTAATCAGACAGTGGTGACTGAATGTTCAGTAGTTCAAATTGATGGCTCCTGGAGTCCAGCTTAGCAGGATGAGGTCACAAAACCCGACCACTCATACCCAGTGCGTTCGAGCCGCCGTATCTCTGAGGCTTTGGCGAAACGCAAAGCGAGATCAGGGCCCCGTTTGTTGCATATCCTGAAAGAATCACGTAGTATTTGGTACGCAGAGCAGTCAAGTATGCCCCGTGAGGTCGAAAAAGTATATTTTCGTGTGCTCAATATTCCGTATTCGTGAAGTTCGTGTGCGTTATATTCCGTGCACACAAATTTCTTATATTCAATTAGCCATGCGAACTTTTTGCTGTGCTCAATTTCCTTGTGCGTTTTCCTCATTAATCCATTGATATCCACCCAGAATTTTCAATATGACAAAATTTGCATAGTTTAATACGCAACTTATCAATAACTGCGAAGGAAACTCCGCGACCTACACACGTTCAATATGCCCAAATACATGTTTTGTGCGTCGACATGTTAGATATGCTCTCTTCAGTTTGTGGGCGTTTTAATGACAGCAATTCTTAAGAGAAATACAGAAAATTCAATTATTAAACAATTGGATTAACATTGACATGTCTTGATCGCACCCATTATTTTATTATCGACAATGATTTGTAAACATTGCTGTTATAACGTGTTTTATTTGTTTCGACATCTTGTTGGACAGATGCACCTACTCCACATCTAGTACGCAGGTCGATGGATTTTGTAAAACTGCGGCCTAAAAACACTAAGTCTTCAGAAGAACAAGCGACCTGATGCTGGAGCCGTAAACCTGTATACTTGCAATACTGCACAGAGCCAATAACAAGAACGAAGTCTGATCGTTAGCAAGTTATTTTACTGACTCATCCAATGCGAAATATTCTCTCTGTGTCCTCATTAGAAAACTCAATGAAATATCCTAAGCTGCAGATAAAGGTGGATTTTGCAATTTGCGAAATTTGTCGCCAAGCGTTGGGTTCTCGGAGGACTTTCTTTTCTTTCAGCGTAGGTTTGGCAGTAACTGCCGCAGCAACTGAGGAGCTCAGGTGGTACAATTTGGCTTGACATGATTGATACGGTGTTGTCAAGAGGAGAGTTCTGTTGGTTCCCCAAGGCGTATGCAGTAGACGCCTCAATATTCCAAGTAGACATCATTTGATTCCTTGTCGCCAAACATTTGTCCTTTGGATGGCTCGTTTGTTTCTATCTCGGTCAGTGTCGTCGCATAGATACGGTATGTCTTAGATGAGCCCGGCACAATTTTCGACTTTTTCGTGGAGCTATATACGTATGTTAAAAAATCCATCTAAAAAATGTATGTGCCATTAATCAGGATTGCATGAAATGTCATAGGTTCTATGACAGCATACATATCGAGTAAGTAAAGCATCTGACAATATGTCATCATGAAATTTCCCCGCTTTTTATGCAATGACCTGGTTATGGCGCTGTTTGCATATTATTGATTCAACTATAAGTAACGTTCTATAATAAACAGAGTACTTAAAATTCCTAATCATCAATCAAGAATCCATTTGGCAACTGAGTACCATGCAACTTTATTCCTTCCCTATCACAACCTATCCCGTACAAGCTTTTGAATAAATTAAGTAGAAATTTTGAAAGCAACCTTTTTATAATTCGTCAGGACTGTCAAAACGACTTTCGTGTTGCATGGTTGACGAGTAAGTGTAATGTGGGGCAAATTGTTATTAATCAAATGTGATAACGTGCCATTCAAAATACGAAGAAGCGTGTACAATATTTATTAATTTTGGACAAGTGTCGAATAATAACTTTCACCAAATGCTCAGCATAGTACGGGAACTCATTCCCACCATGGGCAAAAGTTTTGTCCGGATAATAACGTGTCGATCCAGAAGTAAAGCATGGGACGCGAGAAGTGGGACAGAGGCTAGAGGACGGAGCGATTTACGGTTAAGCAGTGGGTATTATGCTGACGCAGCTATGTTGATTAAGACACGGGGGGGCATGTTGTTGGTGCTAGTAACAAGTAACTTACCAGCAGCATAATTAGTTGGTTATAAGGTTAAAAATTGAAATGGTGTGGTAAAGATTTGTAGTAAGTATATTTGTATTAGGATGGATTTTGGTAGATTTTAGGTGATTTTTGGGATTTTTGTTTATGGAGGGGAGGGTAAATTTGGTGGAAGAGGTTGGGGGGGGGGGAAGTTTTTTTATATTGGGGTAGTAGGTATTAGGGTTATGTTTTGGTGGTGGTGTTGTTGGTGGGTTGTTTTGGGGGTTTTTGGGGTTTTGGGGGGTTGGTTTGGGTGTGGGGGGTGGTTTGGGGGGGTTTTTGGGGGGGTGGTGGGGGGGGGTGGTGTGGTGGGTTGTGTGGGAGGTGTAGGTGTTTTATTAGTGGGGATGGATTAGGGTTATGGTTGTGGGGGAATTAATATGAGGGTATTAAAGAGGGTGTTGGTGGCTCAATTTGAACACAGCCGTAAGAGCACACACGTTTTTCAAGTCTGCTTTTGTGAAAATAAGAGGCACTGCATTGCTTGCCATTGCATATATAACATTTTTAGTAAATTAAGTAATGACTTTCGGCGAGACGTCTACAATTAAATGAGGCGCTCTAAACTACAGATTAATTTAACTCAATTTCTTATATCTGTTTCGTAGGTAGAACACAAAAACGTATAGAATCATGCGGATTTCTAATGCAGCATAACTAGAAAAGGGGAATATCGGGCAACAAACATTGGCAAATGAGCCGATCTTACTCGTTTGATTATTGAAAGTTAATCTGTTGATACTAGTTAAAATCATATTGAATATTTAGAAGTGACATTATATGTTTACCGAAAGGAAATATCGCTTTCAAATAAAATGAACTGCAATAGATTTCGTGCAATTAATTTTCGTTTTCTAGCTGTTGCTTTGGTTTACGCATATGGAGAGCGCAAAATATACGCTGACAACAAATGGATATGTGAATAAATCATCATAAATTCCCTGCTTGATACGATAAATTTTCATCTATTTTAGATAAATTTACAGTGCTAAGTTGATGCACATGATTTATATGCCTAATGGTATGACATATTTTGCAAGAGTATGTGCCTCCGCTTACCCGCTGTATGGCCACGTCAACACTCTCACTCGATTCCCGGAAAAAATAAGCCTTCGATACTGGATCGGATATTTACCAACGAAGAACTAATACTAGACGAGGTGCTCGTTGACGTCCTCTTGGGCGGCAGCGATCACGCAGTATTATCCTTCGAATACATTTGCCATGCAGAATATCCCGTGGAAATTGCCGACGCAACAAGAACGTATGTACTCCAGAATATATTAGCTCGACTAGCTGAGACAGTTAACTAGAGCTTTCTGGCAGACGATGCACAAGCTAGTGCATAGGAACATTTCGTCAAACATTTTAACTTTCTTGTTGCCGAGGCGTCAGCGTCTAAGACCTTCCGCCCCGGAGACGTGGTCTCCTTTCTGCAAAGCAGGACATGCAAGTGTATAGCGGTGCGAAACTCAGCCTGGCATTTCTATAAACTCGCCCAGAGCACCGAGACCTGGATGGTTTATGCGACCCAACGTAACCATTAAACTTAGTTTGTTCGCGAGGACAAACTGGCATGCCAGTCGTAGTTAGCAATGTGTATCACCTGAAACCACAAGCTTCTTTATCAACACGTCAACAGTCTACTTAATGTGAAACGGGGAATTCTTTCTTTTGAAACGGCGGACACCGAAGGAGGCGGCGAATGTCTTGCGCCGACAATATACCGCAACATTACAGTGCACTCACTGGCCACATAACCCTATGACGATGGTTGTTTTAACCCCAAACCTCACTCACATATTCTTCAGGCCGAAGTTGCACTAAAACAGCTGTTGTTTATGCGTAAGTACAGGTCTCCCGGAGCTGATAATATACACACGAAATCGCTAGAGGCAATAGGAGAGAGCCTTGGGCTCGGTTCTTGCAACCCTGTTTTGAAGAAATGTATGTGCTCGGGATGTGGAAACACGGGATAATAACTACCATTCACAAGGAATTCAGTCGTTCCAATCCAGCTATCTACCATCCCATAACCTTACTACCGGTGCTATCAAAGGTCATAGAAGCAATTATTCCTGATGTACTGAAGGCCTACTTAGAAGAAATTAACTAGCTCTCACCGAAATAGCATGTCTTCAGACGGAATCGATCGTGCACCACAAATCTACTACTAGCACCATCCAGCTTGGCTGGAGCAGTAGACTCTGGCACACGCGTTGATGTAGTTTTTCTCGACTTCACGAAGGCGTTCTATCGATTAGACCATAACATTCTGCTATTCAAACTCTAGACCTTTCGTTCTGGTGAGACTTTCTCGTGGTGAATTAGAAGCCTACCTCTGCACTGGCGCTTAGAAATGCGCGTGGTTGATTCGCTGTCAGATTCCATGCAAGTTATATGCGGAGGACCAAAAGGATCTGTATTAGGACCACGGTTATTTTCGACGTATATTAAGGATAGCACACGAACCATAAGCTCGAACTACCTTTGTTATGGCAAAGATATCAATGTGTGGGGGGTGAAAAATACATCAGGCGATATCGCGGTACTTCAAGCTGATGTGGACAGGGTACACGTTTGGTGTATTCAGAATCGACCTCGATCCCATGTGGACAAGTGTAGAGTGCTATATCTAAGTCATAAGTTGGGGCACTCCTAAAAACTCGGCCATTCGGAGTTTCAAACGTCTTCTGGCGAAAAAGATCTGACAGCTTTTGTTCAGGTTGACCTTGGATGTTCGATGCAGTCCGAAACGGCGTCTAGTAGGGGCATCCAATATATAAGCCTCCTTAAGCGTGCATTCGGACGAATCGACCCTTCGATTTTTCCACGACTTCGCTCATACATACTGCTACATGCGCAATATGCAATACAGGTTTGGCAGCCTTGGCTGAAAAGGAACTTACCTCCTTGGAGATAACCCAACGCCGTGCAACCAAAAACGTCAATGATCTGTATAATTTGCCGTATGAACGAAGGCTACCGGGGCTCAGGGTCTTCAGCAGACAATATCGGCGATTGCGCGGATATCGAATTTTTGCCTACCATAATTTGAGAGATTCCAAGTACACGTGCTGCCATTTGCTAGAGCTCATTTACAACAGCATTTTGAGAGGCCACCAGCTCAAACTGTCAGAGAGCACGGTCGCTTAGAATGCTGTCGGAAGTGCTTTTACGTACGCGTTTGCAGAACGTAGCGTGCCCTACTGTGATTTGTCATATTTGCTACTTGGCTGGCCAAGTTCTAAACCCAAGTTGACTGTGCATCTATTTCCATGCCCCATCTTACATGGCCCATTAACCATGGATAAACTTAAGTGTCGGTAAACGATTTCACTGGCGGTCCCATGTTTCGTTCCACCTTTTACCTCAACTATGTTTACACCAGAAGGAAACACGATTTTTACCGTTATCCCGTTTGCCGTCATTTCTTATGGATTTACTTTGCATTTGTAATTTATTATATGTATCATTCAGTGCGTTCACTGGTGTAAACCTAATTGTGCTAAAATATTTATATTTTGAAGTTTCACGATGACTATTCTACGTGACCTGTTAGCATTAGCATTTTACGCCATTAAACTGTTGTCATGTTGCTTCAAATTTATGAGCTGCACAAGTATAATTGACTCATAATTATGATGCCCTATAAAACCACCTTAATATATCCTACTTTTCTCTAGCTGAGGTTTACGTTTTATTAATTTTAGTATAGTAAACCTATATGGTATTTACATACGATAAAGTCTACTTAAAAGTGTGCAAGGATAACCATTATAAACGTCATAAAAATACCGTTGGGGTAGTTTGAATACGGATGCAAGCTTACTCTTTATTGTTGGAGCGATTTGCATTAAATAACGATACTGTGGTTTGCCACTTCAGCTCCATCCTCTTAATTGCGGCCTAAGACGGAAGATTGACAGTCTATTATCTAAATCATCATTTACTGGCTAATTAGCTCTTCATTTTTAAATATATATATTGGGCGGAAATCAAGCGGATCAAGCAGTGCCTATTCTTTAATTCAGCTGAGAATTTAAGTAACACTCGTTTCATGGTTACTAATTTAAACCCGCAATCGGCATGACCAATGTACTAGATAGTAATTTACTGGCGGATATCTACTATTCCAGGTCAATCAGCTGACAGTGCCGACAACCAGTGTGACTCCGTTTTGTCACGTATTTCCTCTGTAGAGTCAGGAGTGTGTAATATGGCGTGTAGATGGCAGG
>CALYDF020000971.1:0-18154 GCA_944474145.2 Dicrocoelium dendriticum | reverse complement strand
TGTTTACTTCCCATGTGCGCCTCATTTTCGAATACTTATCACCTGCCGTTTTAGCTCTCACTAAGTTCGAATGTGACCTCATTGAGAAGGTCCGACGGCGGGGATCGAAATAGATGTTGGAGATACGGGACTTGGCTTTTGCCCTGAACCTGTTCAGGCAAAGGCCAGAGCTGCCTTCTTGAACCTGCGGCATCTTTGGCGACAGAAGGGAGTTTCCCTCTGTCTGAAAGGCCGTGAATACAAGGCCACAGTGAGGGCCGTTCTGCTCTATGGTAGTGAAACTTGGCCCCTTCGGTCTGAAGAACTGAGGCGCCTTCAAGTCTTTGATCATCGTTGTTTGCGAAGCATTGCTGGTGTCGGATGGCACCAGCGTGTCCGCAACGATGATGTGCGTAGGCGAGTACTAGGTGGTGATGATCATGCTAGCTCCCTAGAACAACAGATAGCACTGAATAAGTTACGTTGGCTCGGGCACGTGCTACGCATGCCTGTTCACCGCTTACCTAGGAGGGCCTTGTTCAGTCTACCAGGTGTCGGATGGCGCAAGGCCCGAGGTGGACAGAAGTTGACTTGGCAGCGGGAAATGAAGTCACTGACGACCAAACTGGGTGCCGTTGGTCCGTCTCGCCTTCCGGGTTGGAGTCCACGTGACACACCTTGTGCTTGGCTCGAGACTTTACAGGACATGGCTCGCAGTAGACACCAGTGGCGCGTCTGCTGCCGTCTCCTAATCGGATTGTCTGTTTAAAGTGTGTTTGGTGCTGAGTTATCTGCGGGGTAATGGCTGATTATGACGCGTGGCAGTGAAAGCCGCAAGGAAGCTGTCTCGCCGATGCCGCCTTATCTTTGCACGATAGCCAGCTGTTTGTGACGGAATGTTGTCTACACAAGGTGTAGGCGCCTTGACCCTGAATGTTTGCTTAGGGCATTAAGGTTTTCAGGTAAGTCCCCCTTCTCTCCCTCTTCTTATTTTTTTATTTCATAGGTCCTCATGGTTGTATGGCAGCGAAGCATCAGTTCAAATGGCTGATGTACTGCTGTTGATGATGATGATGATGATGATGATGTCGGCGATAATCCAGGGAGAACAGGTTCAGGGCAAAAGCCAAGTCCCGTATCTCCAACATCTATTTCGATCCCCGCCGTCGGACCTTCTCAATGAGGTCACATTCGAACTTAGTGAGAGCTAAAACGGCAGGTGATAAGTATTCGAAAATGAGGCGCACATGGGAAGTAAACAAGAGTCTGAAAATATCCGGAGTCAAACGCGAGAATGCTCTTTGTATGGCATGAGACATCTTGTTGGTAGCAGCAACCTTTTGTAACATATCCTGCGTAGTCCGTAGATCAGATGACACCAACACGCCGAGGCCTTTTTCAAGGATTAAGGTTCTGAGCAACGCACCACCAATGTGTTACGTCTCGAAAGGCTAAGGAGCACCAATGGGGAGGACCGAGCACTTTTCGTGATTTATGGGCAATCGCCATTTGCTTGACCACTTATATAACGTACCAAGTGTAGCCTGTAATCGGTCCGCATCGTCAAGACAAGGTACCTCCATCCATAATTTCAAGTCGTTAGCGTAAATCAAGCAATCCGATTGAAATTCCGACTGAAGGTCATTGATGAAGAGCTTGACAAGTTCAAGGCCAAAGACCGATCCCCGCTGGACACAGCTAGTCATGAGCATAGGAGCGGAGTAAGTCTCGTTCACGTCGACTCGCATTGTCCGGGCATCCAAAAAAGCAGCTATCCAAGACAGAACGTTCCCAGAAACCCCTATTTTTCGTAGTTTATAAAGTAGCCTTTCATGAGGAACCTTGTCAAAGGTCTTGCTGAAGTCGAGAAAAATAACATCCAGACGTTTCCCAGCGTCTAATGATTGCGCCCATCTTTCACAGGCCACAAGCAGATTCGAAGAACATGAGCGCGCCCGTCGAAAATCATGCTGTGCACAAGTTGTGATGTTTAGGTTCGCGAGGTGGAGAAGTAGTGCCCGCTTGAGAATCCTCTCCATTATCTTGCACAATATTGATGGTAAGCAGATGGGTCGATAAGTGGCAGGATTTTGACGATCCCCTCCTTTGTGTATAGGTTTAACAATCCCCACTTGCCCATCATTCATTCATCATTATACACGTCAGCTAGAGGTTGGAAACACCTCAGCTACTGTGTCGCAATACATAAAGAAAAGGGAAAATAAATACAACAGTTGCATGCCAGCTGAGCTACCAGCAATGGATACACATCGTTCCGGTAAGCTACCAGCCGGCTACTAGGCAACAAGAAAAAATTATTATGTTTTACGCTACGAAATGAGATCGTATATGGAGGGGGAGGCTAAAATGGATAAAGAGGGACAAAGAAACTCACAGCAGAAACGCCACTGAGGTCGGCTTCTTGCCATGTCAGCAAGTGTATCCAGCCAAACGTGTTCATGGTCTTTTGGATCCCAACCAGGGAGCCGTGACGCTGCAACCGAGGCCAGCTCCGAAGTGAGGGCCTTCATTCCTCTGGACCAAGTTATCGCTTGGCCACGTCTCTTCTTCCATCCACATACCCGGTGAGCAAACAACGCACGTCGTGGAAGTCGGTGGGCTGGCATGCGCAACACGTGGCCCAAGAAGCGGGTGGGGGGGTAAGGGAGGGGGCAAGCAACAACATTTCACAAAAGACACACTTTAGCCATCACATAACCCCCCATCCTAACCGCCCCCCCCCATCCCCCCCACGTTCCCCGAGCCCACCCGGCCCACGCGCACTGGTGGTGGCCCCACGGCACCCCCCCCCAGAGCCACACCCACCCCGCAAGTGTGGGGTTGTGGGCCTCACCACAGCCCATACAGCACGCTCACGGAGTTCACCTCCTCCTCAATCCATACGCGTTGCACCAAGTGGTGCAGCGCAGTCAACAACGCGGTCCGCCGTGTTTCAATACTTCAGGCGGGATCCCGTGGGTTCCGACCCACTTGCCGTTTCGCTGCTGAGCAAGTGCTCTCTGCGTTTCATCCGGTGTCGGCGTGTCTGCCAGATTCGTCTTCACATCGTGCTGCTTCAGGCCATTTAATATAGACCAGTCGATCTCTGAACGATTGTACAAGAGACAGTCAAAGTGTTTCCGCCAGATCTGCATTGTGTCTGCAGTTTGTTTGCAGGTAGCGCCTGAGCTACCATAGATCAGTGTCCTCAGCGGCTCCCATCTCCGTCCATACACCGTCTTCAAGGAGCCAAAGAATTCCTTGTGTTGGTGGCGTTCGGCGTAGCATTCCATCTACTTCGCCTTCTCCGTCCACCATGCATTTTTAATGCGACGGAGCTCTCGGGTCAGTCACCGTCGAAGTTTGCGAAACCGACTACTCTTTCCCAAGTAACTGGGGTCTGCAACATGTGCAGCAAACGCTGCATACTTCTCCGTAACCAATGCGCCGATCGTCGCATTGTTCTCAATAAACAAATCAAGGCCGCTTACAGTTTGCGCGCCCGATGGTCTCCTTGGCAGCAGATCTCACCTGGTCGCGAATGTAGTGCCACAGGTCGCCCACGGTGGCCATGCAGCCATCGCCTTCTCCCGCTTAGTAAGTTTTGCCACGGTACCGATTGATAGAATGTTAAATTTACGCCGATTCACGGCGGGAGTGCAATACACAGATTTACGGAAATATATGTACAGTTTGGTCCGCACCAACTTGTGATCAGTGCCACACTCAGCTCCACGCAGTACACGTGTCATGCTCACGTCACGCATATCACACTGACGTTCGATGACTTAGTCGAGCAGGTGAGCTTGACCACTCCGTGGTTGCGTCCAATTTTCTATATCACTCGCACGCAGTGCAAACGGAGTGTTCTTGATCATCAGGCCGTGAGTGGCACACAGTGAGAGCAGCCTGTCACCGTTCGCATTCGCTGAACCAATGACATGCGGACCGATGACATCTTTCCACACCGATGCATCACGCTCAACACGCGCGTTGAAATCACCCAGCATCAATAGCCGGTCTCTCCTAGGCACAGACCGTATCACGGAGGATAGCTCAGTGTAGATCTGATCACGCGTGTCATCAGGATAACACATGCTTATAAAAGTAGCAAACTTACCTCTTCCGATTCGTAGGCGAACAGTCATCAGTCGCACGCTGTTGCCAGTTGGTTCACCCACCAGCTGATCATGGAGGCGATCGGATATTGCAGTTCCGAATCCATGTTCACGTGGTGCTGAGGCGGCGTGGCCCACCGAGTAGAATGTGTACCTAGCACGTGCTTCATGCAACATACCTTGCTCAGCGAGCCAGGTTTCACTGAGCGCCGCTACATCGATGTGGTAACGCGCCAGCTCCATTGCGACCAGTGCGGTGCGTCGCTCCGGGCGCTCGCTGGAGTTCCGGTCCAGTAGTGTGCGCAAGTTCCAGCACCAGATGCTGAGTGCTTTGCGCGCAGGCATACGATTGCATTGGTGGGCAATCACGCGCGTGGTGGCAGTTGTGCTTCGGAGGTTTGTTTGAGGGACTCCACCAGGAGCCGTTGGCTCAACAGCCTGAGACACAAGGCAGTGGGTGGTTTGGAGATTTACTTGAGGGACTTCGCCCGAAACCTTTGGCTCAATAGCCTGACCCACAAGGCAGTGGGGAGCAGATCCAGCTCGGGAAAGTGCTTGCAGAGACATATTGGGATCTGCTTGACGACCGTCACACGCAGCCTTTGAGGTTCTGGAACAGTTATCATATGTTTTGCGATCGTAGTAGGATGCGCATCTGCGACCACGGTCATACGCATGTGGGTTTTGGCGGGTTTGCACCAATTTGACCAGCGGCTGCCTGGCTTGAGGCGGGCAGTAGCAAACCGTTGAAAACCCGGAGGTGTCCTCCCACCGTCAGAGACAATGCGTGACCCTCGTGCTTTACGCCAATCGAGCTGTGATATTATAACCCGTGAACCTGTTGTCTCCCATGGCTAGGTTTTACGGGAAGTGGGCCATCGACCACATCCTAACCTCC
This sequence comes from Dicrocoelium dendriticum, assembly GCA_944474145.2. Lineage (NCBI taxonomy): Eukaryota > Metazoa > Platyhelminthes > Trematoda > Plagiorchiida > Dicrocoeliidae > Dicrocoelium > Dicrocoelium dendriticum. Next base: position 13,159 of record CALYDF020000971.1, on the reverse strand, counting down.
GAAGAGGATGGACTAGGATACTGCCAGGGCGCCCAATCCAGACAGGAGAACGACTCGGGTCCTCAGCCAAAGCATTCGATTAAATGAACACCCGAAAGGCAGCGGGTCTAGCACATGGTCAGTTCACTGACTCATGCGGATTGGTGTCCTGGATCTTAGCAGGAAGAAAGGCGAAACCCAAATCCCCCCTATCGGTAGCCACAAGAAGGCGTCCAGGACATGAGCGAATGGCACAACTGTAGCAGCAGTGGGTAGACGATCTGTCAGGATCTAGCCACCACCACCCACAGCGCACCATATATATATATATATGTATATAATTGGTTGGTTTTGCTTTGTTATCATTATTGTTGTTTTTGTCGTCGTTTAGTTTTTAACTGCCGCCTGAATGTGGCATGTTCATCACTCGTAGCTAACGTCTAGAAAGAGTATGGTGATGCAGGCCGTAGTAAACTGACACAAACTTACTGAGACCTTTTGTGTTAAGACTTCCAAGTGATGGTGAAACGGGAAGGATAAGTGCAAAACCAAAGCAGGGGAATATGTTGAAAATGGATACAGTGGTCACTTACCGAAACGCTTAAACTCTCTTCTGTCAAAGGTCGCCAATTGACATGAACGCTCATCGTATGACTCAGTATTAGAGGATTTCCTGTTGATTCAGGAAAGTTTTAATTTAATCGCGCGATCCAAACTATGGTAATGTGGAATAGCCTAGTAAGAGACCTGCATGTTTTATCCAACCACAAGAATAACTTGTGTAGATTCTGATATGAGACACATCAGGATGCACTGGGATTTTGAACAGTTCCTATAGCATAAAGGTTAAGAGGTCCGAGTCAAAAGTAAAACGAGGATATCAGCACCAACTTACGTCATCACAAGGGAATATGGTGACACCGCATCTTGTAGAGATAAGCAAGGGCCAGATGACTTTCCTCGCAGGATGAGAAGCTGGTAATCCGAGTCGCCTTACTACTGATTTCAATCGTTTATGGCCACTTTCAGAGGCGCTTTTTATGATCGATTCGCAAGTCAAGTGCTCATCAGTTGAATTTCGTTCACCGAGTTGGTTGGACTCAATAATTACAAATTTGGAGAATGGCATATATGGCTTATACGACCTATCTAAGTGCATGAGAATCACAGGGGTACAAACAGGTCGCTGTTTCGAATGCAACGATTGATACCAACCAAACTGATGTAAGTGCGCTCATTTGTCCAGATTCCTTCAAGTGTAGAATGTCGATTACTGAAAGTAATCTACCCACTGTGCGCAGGTAGTCCTGAGGTCAACTCCGTGGCGAGCCGCGTAACGTTACGCCACAAATTCCAATAAGCGCACAAGTACGTATCCGACCAGACCAGAAGGTTTGCGCGCGTTCGATGGAACGCGATATGCAATGCGACGTGAGAGATCGTAGTCAACGAAGGCAGTGTACGAAGATGCAATTGATTCTAGTTGCTTTATGCAGCTACCGACAGGGTTGCTTTAGGTCTCTTAAAGTAGACCTCGCAATAAACTTTCAGATAACTGTAAGAACCTTGGTAAAGATAGAAAGGTGATGTACTAGTAAGGAAACGACTGCGTTGAAAGCCAACATTTAAAACCGGCGTTAGACGTTGATCCGTTAATAGTACCCTCGAGATAGTCTGCGCAAAAGAAGGCCTGATCGAGCCCAAGTGAATGACTGCAACCAGGCTGATGTGCGAAAAAATGTTAAATCCGAAAGCTTGAAAAGTCAGGAGCAACGAAACACTTCCGGCCAGCACGGCACGTTGTGGTTTCATGCACTAGTATACACGGAAGTGAACCGGGTTCAACGCCTGCTATCTCTGCCTGATGAGATCAACTGTCTGAAACCGGTGGTGCAGTGCAGTGTTTTCTGTCGAGCAGCATCCACTAGCCAGCAAAAGACCGCCTGTGATTAAATGTTACTCCCATAACAAATCCATTGACGTATGCGTGTTACCTTATTTGCTAACTTAACTGAGAAGATAATTTTAGCTTTGGGCTCCTCAGTTTCCCAGTTGTGCCGCTTGTGGCGGCTGGGTACTATATCATCTTGAGCACTGTACATATTCCCACTATCATATGGTATAAACGTTAGACAATACGGGTACAATCAGTAACATGTGCAGACAGTGAGCAACTGTAAGGTCAAATCTATTTGTGTCTCAATGCCAATCGTACTTGTGAGTGGCAATTTTGCATTAACATCATTTTCGTTGTTTAGAGTCCACCTGTCAGTACCAGATGCCTGCCAGAACCAAGGACCTCACTGAACAACCACACAAATCTAATGGGAACATTGCTAGATCCATCTCACTTAATATGTGATGCCATTCAGGCATTAATCTCATGACCAAACATAACCAGCGCCTTCAAGAGTATATTATATATGCGATACAATAATGTTAATGCATTAGAGAAGCTATCTTGATTGTGTGCGCATCAAACAGATCAGAAATGGAACATAATCGTACACGCTGGACTTTTATTGACATTGCATGCAATACTTCATGTAGGTAGGGATTAATCAAATTAGCATAGTAAGGTGATGGATACTAATGAAAAGTCGACGAAATATTTGTGCTTAATTCCAAAGTAACGAAGTTTGCCACGTAGAAAACAGGATGAAACAGCTTTACATTCATGTTTAGGATGATATGCCTCAAAGTTTTCGAGAAGAACCTTTGCTGTTATTGTTATGAAAGCGGATAAAAAGGCGGGGTTCTCCTTGTGACCTCGCTGTGCAAATCACATCAGGCTTCTATGGCTGAGCTAATATCGCTGCTACTTTCGGGTGCGTTTGAACACACAACACATTCTGGGCCGTGTGCTAGTCACATCTCACTCTCGAACAAATAATCGCATTTAAGCAAGAGTAGCGTCCAGCGCGGACTAAACATTCTCATAGTAATTATACTGATGACACTGAACTACGGACTACATGATTGACTGGTTTAATACAACTGATGTAATGTAGGTTTCTCGCAATGAAACTATTTCCGCTATCGCACCATATAAAAGTTGGGCAAGTAGAGCCGTTGTTTTCCAAACGTTTTGCTAGTGTTAGTTTCATGCAAGTTCAGTCCACTTATTACTAAAAAGTGCAAACATTTGCGAATGCCTAGTATGTTATCAGATGTTGGCTGAGTAATTGTGCATGTCGAATCTGGTGACTACGCCGCCTTCTTTTTCACCGAAAGCCTCGTGTAAAGGTATAGGTAGCGCTTACTACATGTCCTGATTTGTTTATTCAAGCACTCGGAAATCACAGATATTAAGTGTTAGTTTTGAGATTGGCTTTTTTGTTGCCTTCACCGCATTAAATATCCGGTATTGACAACATGTAGCTGAATATGTTTATGTCTAATTGAAAGGTGTTTTCTGCGCGTAATGACTTTAGGTAAATGGTACGTCAAATGCTACCCACAGAGTCCAGAACATCTGAGCAGCAGTAAACTGGAATTTAACGGTTATCCACCTCAACGAAACCACAGGAATTAAGCTACTACACACTACCCCAGATTTTTTCTCCAACTGCTGCTAATACAAGCATTTCCTTCAATTTATCATCTGTACCCGATAGGCCTTTTTGAAATTAGTCATTCAAAAATGAAGGGATTGTCCAGAGAAATTATACACTGCATATTCGGTACCTAATGAAGTTTTACGCTGAAGAAGCCTGACATCACACCGTGCGGCTGCACTTTAATTCGGCTCTCGCTTTGCCCTCTGTGGCCATTCCAATTCTCCCCACAAAATATTGTGTGTGCGCTCGTTCGAACCAGTTCGACAAGCTCTACTCAGTGCTTCCAAACCCTTAGATCTAACCTGTATGCATTATACTCTTGCTCCAGTTCCAAGTTGTCGGCATGCTTTTCGCCGAATTCCACTTGTGTAACTACATTGAACCGGTTTTTAGGAAAAGATCTTGGTCTTATTCGGAAGAAGAAGCTGAGGGCTCCCAAACTACGCGGCAAACATCCCTGCAAGTTGCAGCATAACAAAGTTACAGCCTTTTTGCTCCGCTCACCAACTGAGCAGATCTAGGGACGCTTATCAGCGCTTCACCAGCATCGTCGCTTATGGCAAGCCGATTAACACACGCTGCCGCTTGTGTGGATGTGTGCGTTCAACTGCGAGTCGATCGATCGCTGAACCCGACAGTGCGCGTTACGACTTCCTTCTGCCTCTACCGCCTGACCTTGGTGCGGTTCAACAACTCTCAATTCGTGTGCAAGTTCTGACGTGTTTGGGTCAAGCCTAGCGCAGAGAACACTCATCAAGGTGAACCTTGCTGTAAACAATAAGAGGACGACTAGCATTCTAATTGTTCAACCTCGCCTATGTTGCACAGACAACTGAAGTAAAGTCCTTAAGATCAGTGTAATTGTTCTACCTGCATTAGATCGTACTGTCCGCAATGTGTAGGCAAATCCGTCCAAGAAGTGCGACAGACAAACACACTTGCTGACACAATTTGATTTTGCCCAACATGTCAAGTCATTCCAGTTGTCGACTGCTCATGGAAAAGTGCGATAGGATGACTGAGATAATCGCCCACTGTAAATACCAAGCTCGATCTCACAGAGGTAAATATGTCCACGATAATAACTCACCCAGCTAAAGTAAGCTCCGAATCTAAGCCGAAGAAGAGAGCTAGATGCTCCAACCGCGCTGCAGCGTCTGTGACTCTACATCTACTGGGTCACCTCACTCCCTTAATTGGACAAGCCTCAAACATGTCTGCTTCCATTTCTCCAACCATGGAAGCTTCACTTGGAGATTCAGCCATGACACGGACAGCTCAGAGCCGAAGGCAATCCGGTGCAGATAACGAGCAGGTAACGTACGCATCGATTGCCTCCGGGAGTGACACACATAGGCCCATCTTCTGTACCGAGCATGCGTGGCGCAAAGCAGCTTTCACTGTCAACGCCAGTGGCGCCTTCTAAACAACCCGAATTGCTGACAAAAACTATAAAGCTAACACTCCCTAGACAAAACCACGCTGCGTTAACTCTCGCGTGCACCAATGTTCCCGAATCCAAATCTGGCACAATAAAAGGCAAGTTGCATGATGATCGCAACCAGTGGAGTTTCATCTACGATGCGAGTGGTATTCGGGTTGAGCCTGCAATTCGGCAATGCGTAGCGCGTCATCCGACCTCAGTGTACTCTGGTGAACCACGAATTCTTTGAGTAACACTAGACACAGCAGATGAGACAGACGCTGTCCTGCTCTCAGCAGTTCGTCTTCGCAACTCACCGCGCGGATTGCGAATATTACCTGATCTACCTCAGAAAGATCGCCCAAAAAAGAAGCAGTTGAGCAACGTGGCATTCCTAATAGGGATAGCAAGAAAACAATATTTGTTCTTGATGTTCCCGAGCTTCTGCATTCTTCTCATCACGATGTGCAAACTCATGATCGAGAGCAGTGGTGCTACATCCGCGAAGCACTCTCTGTTGACAATCTTATTGCCAAATCCTTGATAAGTGTTCAGTCATCACCTACCTACAAAGGCTGTGGTCCAAGACTAAGGAAAGTAATGTTATATTCCGAGGGATTGACGCAAGTTCTGCTGGATAGCTGGTTAAAGTTTTGAGCTAAGTTTTCAACCGAGATCCGGCTAAAGGCAGCAAGCGAACGTCCAAATGTCGGAAGCAATTCGATGGAAACTGCAAAGGTTGCAGCTTCTTTACCTGTACAGTCCTGCGGAAAGACCGACACAACAGCGCCCACCGCACACCACAGAACAAGGCACAGCACGAGTGAAACATCTGTTCAGGAACGCTCAATAATGGCATGCAAATTGACTGAAATTCCTAAACCAAAAAACGATTAATTGCCGGCCACTTAACAGCTGGCCTAAAAACCGACACAAAGTTGACATCTATCAACGCACTCCTAACAACAAAAGCTCTATCTTGCATGTACACAAACGCCCAAGGCCTTCTAAGTAAGTTGGCTGAACTTAGAGAACTCCATGCCTCACAACCGCGGGACCTCGTCATGATTACCGAGAAATGGTTAAACCCTGAGATAACCGATTCTGAGATCAATTTACCCGGTATGTCGCTGCTTCGGACGGATAGAACCGAAAGGGGTGGCGGTGTGATTCTTTCCTATAATACAAACCTTTGATGTGAAGTTGTCGATCACCCGAAAATCCGAGCTCGTTATTCCCTTTGGTGCCGCCTATGGTTGCGAAACAAGGACACATGTCAACTAGCCGTGATTTACTGCCTATCAAACTCAACGTCGGAAATGGATGCCAAACTGAACCACGTTTTTCAGTTTGCTTTGAACAAGTCCTACACCCACTTTCTTATCGCTGGTGACTTTAATGTGCACGACATAGAAATGCCAGCAACCGGCGGTACGCAGTTTTAAGCCAGCTTGCAAGAGCTTATTGCTAGCCACCCTCTGTACAATCACGTAACCTCTTCCATCAGATTTCAAACTGCTAACAAGCCGTCGATACTGGATCTTGTGCTAACTAACGAAGAACTCATGGTTGAGGGGATAGTTACAAGCACACCACTGGGTCGTAGTGATCATGTTACTTTACTCTTTGACTATATATGCTATGCGGAGTACCTGAAAAGGATGATGATAAAGTACATACTGTCACGCACTACAATGTGTTATCTTAGCTTGCTAAGCATATATCTTGGAGTTTCTTAACCGGATGCCCACCAGATGTTGCCTAGGAAAACTTTACGAGGACATTTGGCATACTGGTTGCGTAAGCATCGGAACAGAAGTCCTTCCAACCCAAAACATGCATAAGTCTTTCCTGAGGCGCAGAACACGTAAATGTATGTCCCGGAGGGATTTGGCATGGCGAGCTTACAAGAACTGCTCGAATGCCGAAACTGGACTGCATACGTGACACATCGTAACTTCTGTGTGAAACTGATCCGCGAAGACAGGGTCACGCGTCAGCAGGAGTTAATGAAGCGATTCTGCACGAACCGCAAACTTCTGTACAGGCACGTTAACAGCATTCGAAAGGTGAAGCGGGGGATTCTAGCACTAGTCACGGCTGATAGGTGCACGCGATCAGCAATGGAAGCAGCTGATCTCCTACGGCTTCATTACTCCCAAACATTCCAGCAGGCGACGAGCCCCAACATTCTCCTCGTTTCTAATACTCCACCATCTGATTTAGACAACATCACCTACAATGCGAAAGCTGTGCTGAAGCATTTGTTATACTTACGTATCTACAGTTTTCCTGGTGTCGACAACATTCGAACAAAGGCTCTGCAGGCGGTAGCTAGTTATCTAACAGAACCACTGGCCGTTATTAAAAAGCGATGTCTAGAAGAGAACCATATTCCACCAGTATGGAAGCGAGGGGTCATCACTCCTATCCATAAAGGAGGTAGCCGCACTGATCCTGCCAACTACCGTCCAATAACACTACTTCCTGTGCTATCCAAATTATTGGAATCAACCATCGCAGATGCGCTGATGCAGTATATGGAATGCCAAAATTTAATAGCCTCAGAGCAACATGGGTTTCGTCGAAAGCATCCGTGTAATACAAACCTATTAATTGCACGCAATAGCTGGATTGAAGCTGTTGATGATGGAGTAGGAGTCGATGTCATCTACCTGGATTTTTCGAAAGCATTTGATCGCTTAGACCATCAAATTCTCCTTCAGTAGCTTTGGAACTATGGCAATGGCGACCTGATCCTGAGTTGGATTGGCAATTTTCTACACGAACGACGGCTAGTGGTGAGAGTCCGAGAATCATTGTCTGATGCAATCGATGTGGCGTGTGGAGTACCACAAGGCTCGGCGCTTGGACCTCGTCTATTCTTAGTGTACATTAACGATTTGGCGAGATCACTTGCTTCCGATTTCCTATTTTTCGCTTCTGATACCAAATTATATAGCGAATGAGCAGAAGACCGAACGATCATGAACGGCTCCAATGCGATCTTAACAAAGTGTTGAACTGGTCAGTTCAAAACTCTCTACCATTCAACGTAGACAATTGTCGCGTTTTACAATTACGCCATAGACATAATTACACCTATTTACTTGGCATCTGTAGCCGATACGATTTTCTGAAATTGGTCATTCAAAAATGAAGGGATTGTCCAGAGAATTATACATGGCATATTCGGTGCCTAATGAAGAAGCAAAACATATGTTTCAAGCGTAGAACAGCCTGACTCGAACATACTACAAGAGCAGAATGATCGATGCACAGTTGTGTTTGATTAGATCCTACCGTTATAGTCTAAAGATAAGTTAACCTATGTGTGTAGCGTGCAGTTTAGCACTGATCTTGTAGAACCATGATGCACCCGCAACATGGTTGCCCGCCTCTTCTATTACGTTATCCGCTGAAGATTTGTGTGTAGCCAAGCTAGCCCCCAGCTGATTATGTTATCTAATCCATGCCATGGTTTAGTTGTTTTAACTCATTAACCAACTTCTCAAAATTTCTTTCTCTTAGCTGAAGGAATTTCAATAGCCAGCATACTTTACATGCTTAGTGAAGCTTAACACAGTGGCCATCGTTTTACTTCCGTTAAGGTAGCATCCATTATTTGATGGCTTATGAATGCTCACGATCGCTTGTAGAACCGTTTATCTATGTAGGATAAAATTATAGCATTGTCACTAGCATATTTAGGTCGCATTTTTGTCGAAAGTAGTGTAGGCAATACATCGGAAACATTTATACCTGAAGTGATCTGTTGTAAGATGAATCCAAATCACTGCATCTTCAAATGTAACGCTGTAATATAAGGAGTGCAGGCTGTGAAGTCACAAACAGCAGTACAATTCAAATACTTAAAATATGCTCACTTATTCAGTTAATGTCCATCGTTTCGTTAGACGTCAGATAATTACAAAGTTTCTCACACATTAGTCGAACCTGGTTTATTGTTATCTGCTGCATCAGTTCTCCATGGAGACATAATGAAAGCATTGCATCTGCGTTGGCTCCAGGCAGTCGTGTTTCCAGAAATCTAGAGAACTGTTCTGTTGTGCGTAAACCAGACAGCTGGTTTATGAAATCTGTCGTTGTATGAATGTTTTCGCATCGCATGTTCATGCAGTTGTGCATATTTAATGGTGTCGTATTTGATATTTTGTTTTCCGCAGTTTGCCTGTAGCAGTTTGATCCACAACAATGTAATTTTTCAAAAGGAACAACGATGGGCTCTGGGTAACTCCACTGCGTAAAAACCTGAGTGTTTGTTTGCTTATGCACATATTTATTATTGACAGTTGTGAAAAAGGCGGTATAAATGAAGTGAGAGAGCCACAGCTCTATTTGTATTAAACCAAAAAGCCGAATGTTGCGTATCCTGGTTGTGTTCCATTGGTCCGTCTCAGCACGTCGTTTCGCAGACGCGGAACGTGAGCTGTCCGTCTTTACTAGAGGGAAATTTGCACAGTTGCGCGTTTCAAACTTTGTGATGAGCTCATGGAACAATTGCACTGGGGTAGGCGAAGCACGACTGGATTCTGGTGATGCGAATTTGGCTGTTGTCATAACTTGGCCAGGAATATTCATAACATCCTTAGCTTGAGCACGTTCCAGGAGTTCGTTAATGGCATATTCGTTGTTCAACTGAGGTTTAAAAATTGTACGTTCCTTACTTATACAGGATGAAAATTTTACATGCTGTAAGCATTAACACAATGCACAGTAAGTAATCAGGGGAATACCTATCTGAAGTAACCTTAGCCGAGTCGTGCACCTACGAATTCGCTACAAAATACGTAGTAACGTTTATTTGTAACTGTAAAATGCGATTACGAAGTTGTTTCTAGTTAGCACGTTATTTCGAAGCAAAGAAAATTACAAAATGAATTATTATCTAAAGTTTTCAAAGTTTTCAAAACGAAATATTTTCTCTTGACGACTGCGACATGCCTCAGCATGACATTAAATACATAACCCTATGTTTACTGCAGATGTCAACCTCTCACTTAATCCAGCCAAATCGTTTGTTTTGAGTTTATGGAAGGATACTGACAACCGAAATTACACACTTCATGAGCAGCAGCTCCACTCTACACCTGCTGTCAAGGATAAACAAAACTTAACAAGCTGCAGTTTGAAGTGTTGGGGCATTCGTAGGAGGTTACAACAAAACGAACACTGAGTGATCCCGGCACGTAAGCACAATTGCTGTAATTAGTTTGAAGATATTATGAGCATTTTTTCTCCTTCGTCACGAAAATTGTGTCAGAGTAACGATGTCCAAATTACTATCTGATCAAGTGAGGCGAAACATGATGGATCAAACTTGTCCAACACCACAATAATGGCACCAATTTAGTTTATGCCGTTTACTACAAAGACAAGTGCAAGCGGCTGTGACGGTGCAATTTGACTTATCGTCGGACGCAAGTTGACCACATTAAGATCTACAGTATATTACATCTCAGTAGCTGCTCTAAGTCGAGACCTTATTTCACCTAATCACACCGAGTAGCACACTCAGGTCTGAAAGTAGGCACCCGTCCTTTATAAACTAAGCAGCAAATAATGTGTTTGGCATAGTTTATCGTCGCACATATTAGCGGAAAATGCAATTCAGCTATTCCAGACATCCTTGGACTTATCTTTCCAAGTGTTTGATCCGTGGAACCTTCATCTGCAAAGGCTTACATCTCACAGTTTTATGCTCTTTGATACTATAAGTCACACACTGTGACAATAGCCCAAAATAGCATGAAGGAGGACTTGTTTTCCTTGACAATACGCCATGGCAATAATGCTCAGTCAATTGGTCACCAGCGCCTTCAGCTTTTGCGAACAGATTTCGGTGGACCTTTGCAAAATTGCCACATAAATGCTTCACCAAATTGGTGACCATCGATGCAACCATAAATGAATGCAGGCGATAATAATGTGGATATCAATTTCAGTACAATATTTATATACGGAGCAAACTGGTCTTTACATCTACGTTTCGGGCCCTATCGACAGAACAGTTCTAACTCAAATTTCCTAAAAAATATAATGCGAATATTAGACGTCATAAAACGGACAATATCCATAGGTTAATTTGCAATTTATGACATACCATAAGAGGTGCGATACACCATTTTTCATTTCTCCTCCCAAATTGTGGTTTTGAACAACTGTCTGTAAGATCTTTAGGCCAAATGCTTTCCTTATTCCCACTGAACCGTTGTGATGCTGTCCGAAACTCCACAGACCATCTGGCTTTGTTTGGATTCAAGGTTGGATGCACTCGAACCTTCAGCTTACACCGCAACTTGGCGCTTAATAAAATCATTGAGGTGTTGAATTCCTAAGCAATGTGAGCAAATGAAAGCTATTAGTTTGCAATATTTCGTGGCTAAGTAATCGGATTAACAAGTGTACTGCTATTTATTAACAATTTCTATGATCTATCTATGCATTTGTAGGCAATCTTTCTGGACTCATCCGCTGAAAATAAGATTGAAAATCAAGTCAGGCTGCATCACACACCAAATAGCCTCAACCAGCATAGGTCAACAGCATCAGGATCTCTTGGATCATTGTGTCAACCTCAGGGATTGAGTGTACATGTGATTTCTGCACAACGCGTGAAATTATCTTGTAGTCGTTAAATAATATAGCTATGAATTATTAACTTTAGACTGTAGCCAAGTAGCCTTATTCTAGTCGTTGAATTCGGTTCTTCGAGGTAAAAATTTATGGGGTAAACCAAATATGGGAAAATGCTATCTAGCTCGTTCGCACAGTGCTTTCATAAATATTATCTGGCCAGTGTCATCCACAAAGGCGCAATGCGACTAATATTTCTTTCTTTTTACTCCAGTTAAACAGTATTTAGCAAACACTATCCTGACAGCGAAACTTGCTGCGTTGTATAGCCGTGGCCGTTCAGCTAGTATATGATGGACTGCCTCGGCGATCTTCTTAGTCAGCCTGCTTCACCCTATACACTAATTTCATCGCAAGATGAACCTCATTAGGATCGGTTAAATAAAATTAGTAGATTAGATGACATGTGCTACGTTGCGGGATTCGGAATAATAGACAAAAGCAAACTTGGAGCGTGAGGAGGATAATTTATTGGACTCCGTATTTGTGGACTACTTAAGAATCTGCACAACCAACCAGGAAGAAAATTAGAAAAAGTACTTTGTAGAAACATGAATCACAGTATTTATGACTCCGCTCAGCAAACACAAAAGTAAAGTTACGTAACCAAACACACCCAAAGGTAAATAAGTCCCAATTTAATAGGTTAAGGGAAATGTTGGGAACTGAGACCCGTGGACCTTCATTCAATCATGCATCTCCCATCGTTTCACTACAAGTAGATTGATCAAAAGTGATATATGTTAGCTTAACTATTTTGGATTTGTCTTCAACGGAACGAAAATAACAGAAACCTGAATAGGTAAAGCTTGTGCTCCTCGGTCACAATTACAGCAGAATAATGAGTGGGGTAAAATGTCATAGGTGCTGCAGAAAATGTGTTACAATAAAGACATATTTTTGCAAAAGTTAAACATAAGCAGTTTGTAGGAACAAACAAAACCACACGATACGCAGTGAATGTGGTTAAGCAGAAGCTAATTTTAAGAAACTGGAAAAGGTAGGTCACAATTTTTTCAATGATTTTGACAAGGCCCTGGTTAATATAATATACTACAGAGGTTTTGGAAAGGGAAAAATATATATTTGCCGCAAACGTCCTGGTTGGGTTTGGGCTGTCCAAGTCGGAATGGACAAACGGTTCGCTAGTTATTTCCCCCGCGCAGAGTAGCCTTGACGATTCATATTGGAACAGCTCGTGGATTTAGCCGGCCGACGTGAACTCGTAACTCTTAAGGCACACGGAACGCGTGTAGGCCGCATGACTTTACCGAGACCCGCAGAAAAAAGACTGACCAGTAGTAAGAGTACTTTGCTGACTCAACCAACGCAACCGTGCTTTCTGCATCTTTATAGTTATACTTCATTAAGACAATACTACTGGTATGTTTGTTGGCACATGAGTTGCCAAATCTTGATCCTATCCCCGGGCAGAGGTGGGTGGATTCGATGGTGTTGGGATGTTTGACACATCAGAGTTGTTGAGTGTGCTTGGTGGATAAGGAAGTGACATTAACACGGCTCAGCAGACGGACGGGTG
>CALYDF020000970.1:0-18132 GCA_944474145.2 Dicrocoelium dendriticum | reverse complement strand
CAGTAAAGAACAAAGGACGCTAGAAAGAAGCTTAGTTCTTAAAGAAAAGCCTCCAAATGTGTTAACTCACTACGCACCAAGTGAACAGTGAAGTAGAGATTGACAGAACACCGTTAGTATCCGTGAGCGATCCTCCACGTACTAAAACCTTTATACTTGCAGCTCATACACTGAACAGCACTACACCTTATACATCGTCGAATAAAATGTAACAACCCCAGGAACCAAATCTCACCGAGATAACAGACGAAAGCAACCCTATCTCGGCTGCTCTACCTACAAGTGATGTGCACATGAAAGATGCTGTATGTACTACATCTGTATCCCCTAGGGTGCAGAACCCTAGAGCGAAATGCTCGATTAAGACTGTGATGAGCAAGGACACACCCCACAGTCAACCTACATATGAATACCAACCCCGCAATGATGAAAGAGATCACTATAAGTCATGGAATGGCTCTCCATCAACACGACAACGTCCAACGCCCAGTGTCTCCGCCACAACAGACTCCAGACCTTCGGTATGACTCGCTAAATCAGTCACGGAGAAGTAACCAATTTCCTGAGGCAACTGGTGACACCAAAACCTGGCTGCAGGGCCAATGTTAGAAACTCGGCTGGATGTCCTCATTTCCCACAGCTGTCACCGAAAGCAAATTGGTAGAACACTAAGCAAAATAGAACTGCAGCAAGTGAACGAACTTTGGACATTCTTAGGTCATTGCCTACCCAGCACAGTAGTATCTCTCAGCTACTCCCACAACAGTTAGTCCATGCCCCATCGACATTCCCTCCGATGGAAATCCCTCAAAATCCTTTTTAAGACATTATATCCCACAACATAACCCCCACTAATGGGATTTCCAACACTGGGCCCCATAAATCAACAGATTATCTCAGTACTAGCTTCTTCAGTACACCTTCTTCATTGAAATCAATAAAACCTAGAGATCTCCAAATCAAAAATGCCTCATTGCCACACACCAACAATAACGGTGCTGGCAAACTGTCACTCTTAACCCTACCTCGACCAGCTCTTTCTATAAATTCTCTAGATTCCGCTGTTACAAACATTCGTTTCCTACTGGCTAAATTGTATCTTTTTACAACTTTCATCTGTCTTAAAACTCCCCATTTTGTTTTCATCACTGAAGCATGTTGCAAATCAGACTTGAGTGACTCTCAGCCTTGGGTTATTGGCTACCACCTGTTTCGATAAGATTGTCAAAGAAAACGAGTAGGAGGATGCGCTATCTTCATTCGAAATGAACAATGAACAATGATTTATTACGGGATAAAAGCAAGTGCTTGACACGTCCCGTAGGATGGTTGAGGTGAATATGATAAAATCAAAATATGTCTGGGTCATCTATCGAACGTCTGCCGATATGAATAGTTATAGGCAACATCAGTGTAAAATTAAAATAAATTATCGGGCGGAAACATGCAGAAAGACACTGGGGTGCAGTGATCATTGAGGTAAAGAGTGAGAAAAGTAAAACATGGTCGCTCACTTAGGTCCATTTGATACATAAAGCCTGTAGAAATTCATCCTTGGCGTAATCCACAGTAGGGGAATTTAGGTAACAAAATGTTGGGAGCTAAGAGCGACATCTAATCGTTTTTTAAAACAACGAGGGTAGGAGAGGATAAAACTGAGTCTGGGAGTGCGTTCCAAGGTTTGCAAACCCGAAGGGAAAAGTAATTCTGTCGACACTCTAGACGGCTGTATTGTTCCTGCAACTTTAGGCAGTTACCCCTGAGCTGCGTGTTGTGGCTACGTTTCAGCAAATGGCTGCATACGTGATTGGGGTCACACAATATTTGATAGGCTAATATGAGATCACCGCGCAGTCTTCGATAGCGCCTGCTGAAAATTCCAAACAACTTCAGCCTTCGGTGATAAGAGTGGTAGCGCAGACCCTGCACATTCTTTGTTGCTCTCCGTTGTGGTGCCTCTATCGCTTCTAGGTCGCGTTTCAACCAAGGTTGCCAAGCTTGGATAGCGTATTCAACATGCGGGCGCACGTAGGAATTGTGCATCATTGGGAAGATTGATGGGTCAAGTCTCCCGAATGCTCTTCGCAGCATGCCGACATGCTGGTTGCCTCTTTTCGCAGCTACCTCAGCCTGTTTTGAACAGTTGAGGTCGCTCTGTACGATCACACCTAGGTCACGTTCCTGGGAGCTATTCTGCAGTCCGTTGGTCCCAAGTGAATAGGTGTAGTTATGACAATGGCGTAATTGTACGACGCGACATTTGTCTACATTGAACGGTAGGGCGTTTTGAAGTGACCAGTTCGACACCTTGTTAAGATCGCACTGAAGCCGTTCATGGTCTTCCGGCCCTCTGATCCTTTGCCATATCTTGATATCATCAACTAAAAATAGGAAATCGGAAGTGATTGATCTCGCCAAATCGTTAATGAACACCAAGAATAGACGAGGTCCAAGAACCGAGCCTTGTGGTACTCCGCACGCCACATCGATTGAATCAGACAACGATTCTCGGACTCTCACCACTAGCCGTCGTTCTTGTAGAAAATTGTCAATCCAACTCAGGATTGGGTCGCCAATGCCATAATTACGAAGCTTGTAAAGGAGAATGCAATGGTTGAGGCGATCAAATGCTTTTGAAAAGTCCAAGCAGATGACATCGACCCCTACTCCATCATCAACAGCTTCAGTCCAGCTATTACGTGCAATTAATAGGTTAGTATTACACGAATGCTTTTGACGAAAGCTATGTTGCTCTGGGGCTATTAAATTGTGGCTTTCCAAGTATTCCATCAGCGCGTCTGCGATGATTGATTCCATCACTTTGGATAGTACTGGAAGTAGTGTTATTGGACGGTAGTTGGTAGGATCAGTGTGGCTACCTCCTTTATGAATAGGAGTGATGACCCCTTCCTTCCATACTGGTGGGATACGGTTCTTCTCTAGACATCGCTGACAGAAAATAGCCAGTGGTGCTGCTAGATCACTAGCTACTGCCTGTAGAGCTTTTGGTCGGATATTGTCAGCTCCGGGAGAACTGTGGATACGCAAGGATAATAACTTCTTCAACACAGCTTCCGCAGTGAAGGTGATGTTTTCTAAACCAGGTGAAGGAGTAGTAGGAATGAGGAGAATGTTCGTGCTCGTTACCTCCTGGAAAGTTTTGGAGTAGTGAAGCCGTAGGAGATCAGCTGCTTCCATTGCTGATCGCGTGCACCCATCAACCGTGACTAGTGCTGGAATCCCTCGCTTTACCTTTCGAAGGCCGTTAACGTGCCTGTACAGGAGTTTGCGGTTCGTACAGAAGCGCTTCATTAACTTCTGCTGATGCGTGACCTTGTCTTCGCGGATCAGCTTCACACAGAAGTTACGATGGGTCACGTATGCAGTCCACGTTTCGGCATTCGGGCAGTCCTGGTGATCTCGCCATGCCAAATCCCTCCGGGACATATATTTACGTGTCCTTCTCCTCAGAAATGAATTACGCTTGTTTTTAGGTTGGAAGGACTTCTCCTCTGATGCGTGCGCTACCAGTGTACTAAACGTCCTTGTAAATGTTTCCCAGGCAACATCTGGGGGGCATTCGTTTAAGAAAGTCCAGGATGTATCCTTAACAAGCTTAGACAACACATTGTAGTGTGTGACAGTATGCACTCTATCAACCTCCTTTTCAGGGTACTCCGCATAGCAAATATAGTCAAAGAGTAGAGTAACATGATCACACATGATCTCACAGTGATGCCTGTTGATCTCCTAACTCGCAATGACCTAGAAGATTTGTCGTGGTTAGCAATTAATTCCCATGACTTACTACTAGTTTGCATCTATAGATCATTTAGCGTTACCAATCACCATACTGAACAACAAGTTGACGGTATCAACGCAGCTTCAAATATCTCCTACAAACATAAGTTTGTGCGTGGGAAATACAACACTTCAAATTGGGCAGAGTCAACACATAAAGTGTCAGGTTGTCTCTTGTGAATGATCCATAGCATTCAGATCAATGGTTGGACTCAACAAATTACTCAACCAACAAGAAGAGCCAATACATTAGATCTGATATTCACGGTGGGCATTCCGTCAGTGCTCGTCGCTATTGACAACCCACTAATGGACTGCTACAGCAATACGGTGTTATGCTGCATGAATTTTAGGATAGCAAACCACCTAGGAGTGACTAACAATTCTTCTCGTTGCATCCGTCATATTGATTGGATCCAGTGTGACATTCTCTTAAGTATCCTGAGTTGGGACAAATTCTTTTTAACAAAGAATCCAACCTTAGTCACGAAAGATGGTACAAAGAATCTTATCACATGTACCTACCTATTAACACACACACTGTGGAACAACCCACATAACAGTAGCAGTCTACGCAAGACATGCTCCAAAATTACCACCAAATTGAAGAAACTCACATCACATTGTCGAAAATATAATAACTTTGCAATATTACTGTAAATTCATGAGAATCTACTGAAACTACAACATCAAGCACTACAAGCGGAAATCACCTAAGAAAACAAAACGCTAAAAGTCCTCTAAAATATATATCATGGTAAAATTCTCAGCAGGAGGAATCCAAAGCAGAAACATCCAATCAAATGTCCGACATTAGCAGATGAATGGAGAACTGAGGACGTTAGCCAATTGTGTGAAGCATTGATCTCTTATTTTGCAGTCTAATTTAATACTGAAATCCGGAAGTTCCATCCTCTTCTAAAACGGTAGGCAGATTAATAGCTTTCGAATATTCCCGATGACCTGAGTGATGTTCAAAAGAGTATGGTTGGCGGCATCCGGTTTCGGGTTTGTCTGTCACTGTGGCCAGCCACAGGAAGCCTGCGCCTACAGAGGGACCATGGGTGGCTTGCGCTGCACCAGCCACAGCTCCAACCACACACTCCATATTCAGTGTAAACCCGAAGGAATAATAGCGGGAGGCATGTGGATGGGAGCCACGTTTAATCAACAAGCCGGCGCACACTCCTTCACAGGCAAACACAAGCACGCTGTATTTTGGGGAATCAAGTGCACACAAGGCGGTGGCTGGACCGTGGTCCGCTCCACACTGAGTGCATGGAACCGCTCTTTGAGCCTAGCACGGCCACAAGAACCGTGCACCCCGTCCTCTCCAGCAACGACCAACTGTCTCCTGGAACCAGTATGAACGAGGTAGTGGGTAACAGACAGGTAGGCACCTTGTCAACATGCACATCAAGCGCAGCAACACCACGGATATCAAGCAACAGCCATTCACTTTAAACGACGAGCTGAAGTAAAATAACTCAAATAATGCATACAGATACGGTGGCATAACACTTCCCTAAACTACCATATGAAGTAAGTTGGTTAGCAACGAATACACGATAAGTAAGAAATGTCCACAAGTAACTTAAAATGCTACAAACACAACAAAATTTCCGAACATAAGCGCAATTAGCGTAAACAATGTGGCCAGTTAATAGAACATTATTCAGGTAGGCAGAACAAACCAAATAAATTGGAATGAAATTTATCCACCTTAAAAAGACCTAGTTTAAGTGTAAGTTAGTTTAACCCAACTGCGGTGACGAAGCATCAAGAACGCAACATCAGCCTCGGCATGGGGCACTCTAAAGAGTATGGTTGGCGGCATCCGGTTTCGGATTTGCCTGTCACTGTGGCAAGCCACAGGACGCCTGCGCCTACAGAGGGACCATGGATGGCTTGCGCTGCACCACCCACAGCTCCAACCACATACCCCATATCCAGTGTAAACCCGAAGGAATAAGACCGGGAGGCATGCGGATGGGAACCACGTTTCATCAACGGAGCCGGCCCACACTCCTTCACAGGCAAACACAAACACGCTGTATTTGGGGAATCAAGCGCACACAAGGCGGTGGCTGGACCGTAGTCCGCTCCACACTGAGTGCATGGAACCGCTCTTTGATCCTAGCACGGCCACAAGAACCGTGCACCCCGTCCCCTCCAGCAACGACCAACTGTCTCCTGGAGCCAGTATGAACGATGTAGTGGGTAATAGACAGGTAGGCACCTTGTCAACATACACATCAAGCGCAACCACACCGGGGATATCAAACAACAGCCATTCACTTTAAACGACAAGTTGAAATAAAATAAATCCAACAATGCATACAGATACGGTGGCATAACTCTTCGCTAATTTACCATATGAAGTAAGTGCGTTAACAACAAATCCGTGATAAGTAAGAAATGTCCACAAGTTACTTAAAATGCTACAAACGCAACAAAATTACCGAAGATAAGCGCAATTAGTGTAAGCAACGTGGCCAGTTAATAGAACATTATTCAGGTAGGCAGAACAAACCAAATAAAACGGAAGGAAATTTATCCAGCTTAATAAGACCTAGTTTAAGTGTATGTTGGTTTAGCCCAACTGCGGTGAAGCAGCATCAAGAATGCAACATCAGCCTCAGCATGGAGCACAATATATATATATATATATACATATATAATGTCCAACACTATCACAATTACAATATAATTGGCTGAGTGCCACAACACATAAGAAAAAAGGATGGCGTGAAATGGAAAACAACGGTTAGGGTAGAAGAGTCTCACAGCAAGTGCGCCAATGCGAACGGTCCTTGGCCATATCCTCCAGCGTTTGCAACCAGGTGTACTCGGGTTCCTGTAGGCCCCAACGCGGGATTTGGAAACGTCCGACAACAGCCAGTTTCAACTTTTGCGCCTTAACGCTTTGGATCCAAGTTTTACATTGCCCTCCTTTTCGTCGCTTCCAAACCACGCCTGTGCTCGCAAATAGGGTTCGTCGTGGTAGCCGCTAGGTAGGCATGCGAAGCACATTTCCAAGCCAGTGAAGTCTCCGCAGTGAGATGATGCTATCAATCGATCTGCGAAGTTCGTTAGATCTGAAGACTCGCCGACGGATTTCCTCATTACTGATGTGATGCTGCCATCGCACACCAGCAATGTGTTTCGCAGGCAGCGGTGATTGAAGACAGATAGCCGCTGAACCTCGCTTTTGCGAACAGGCCAAGTCTCACAGTAGTACAACGGAATCGCTCGTATCTTAGCACTATAGACTCGTCCCTTGAGCGCAAGGCTGAGATCACGACGAAGTCACAAACGAAGAAGATTAGCGAAAGCGACTCTAGCCTTAAAGACAAACAGGGAGATCTCTAAAGAGTATACTCTCCATAATACCGTCACTTCAGTCAGGACCTGATAGTATCGCTCCAGTTGTCATCAAGTATGGAGACAAAAACATTCCTTTGCCGAAGTTAAATGCCTTCACATTCCCTTAAACAGTAGATATTTCACTCCAAAGTGGAAATCCCCATATAGCAACAAAATACCAACGTGACTCGTGATCTGTAATGGCAAATTATCGCCTAATTAACATACTGCGGCAGCCTCAAACGCACTGAAATGAATTATCAAGAATAGTCTTCTTCAGTACTTCACAATACTATGCCTGATGAACAACGTACAACACAGCTTTCTTACGAAGCGATGCTGTGTAACGTGTCGAATACAATTCTTCGACCACGTAAAATCGATTGTTGACAGTGGCATGGCAATTATTGTCATTATACTGGACAGCCACATGGCCTTCATTCTTGTGCCACGTAAAAATTTGCTGTCCGTCATGCACTTTTACGGAGTCAGCAACCCATCGCTAAGCTGGTTTAAATCCTACCTAGAATATCGGACACAGAACACTAATATAGAACAGCGGCTCTCCTCCATAAGAGAAGTTACAAGCGGAATTGTCCAAGGCTGTGAGTCGTTGGACAACCAATTTTCCTACTCTTTCTAAACACCATTTGTGATTCCATCAAACATGGGTGATCATACAACTTTGCGGACGATATTAAACTCGTCTACTCATTTCCACCTGATAGGAATAAAGCGTCTATAATAGTTGACCAGGCCAAGGAATCGGCTAACTGTTTGAACTGGGAGCAGGATAGTCCGTCAGTGCCTGGATTTTGTCGGGCAGAACTTCGATACCAGTAGCGGATATGTGGTGGCCAAGAAAGTTTATGGAGCTTTGACCAAGCTCGCGATTTTCGGGGTTGGCCGTAACCCATGCTGTGTTAAGCGTTGAAAGAGAGCCTCGAGGTAATGAAGATGTTCCTCGTCAGAAGAGCTGGCGATGAGAATGTCATCTAGATATGTATAAACGCCTTCGAATTCTTGCGTTACCTCATGAATGAGACGTTGAAAAGTTTGGACAGCGTTGCTGAGGCCGAAAGGCATTCTGAGGTACTCATATAGGCCGAATGGCGTGATGACAACTGTTTTAGCAATGTCGTCTGGTGCGACAGGTAACTGACGATAGGCGCGAACTAGATCGACTTTTCTAAAGATAGACTTACTAGATAGAGCAGATGTCAAGTCGTGCATGTGCGGAATGGGGTATTTATCCCGGACGGTAACTTTGTTAAGTGCCCTGTAGTCACCACAGGGGCGACCGTCACCGGATTTCTCCGGTACTATGTTTAATGTTGATGCCCATGCACTTTTGAACGGGCGGATTATTCCCAGATCGAGCATTTGCTCTAATTTCGCCTTAGCAGCTTTGAAATTTTCCGGGGCTAGTCTGCGATGCCGGTTCGAAACAGGTGGGCCCTTAATGCAAATGTGATGCATGACGTTTGACGTCACAGGAGGCAAGTCGTCCAGGACACGAACGAGCTTTGGATGCTTGTTGAAAAGTTCTAGAAAAGGTTGTGAAGCTTGAGGTTGGACACGAATGGGAGTGATAGCAGCCACATTGGCGTCAGTCCCGATAACACTGAGCTGTGTTCTTTAGTCGATAAGTTTCCTCCTTTTAGCGTCGACGATGAGGTCGAAGCGTTGAAGAAAGTCTATGCCCATGATGGCGAAAGGCACGGCAGCGATAATGAAAGGGCAGCGGAAGGTTCGCCGGAAGCCTAAATTGAGTGTTAGCAGCCTTTCGCTGAAAGTTGCGATTGGTGTGTCATTAGCGGCACGAAGCTTGGTCGGCGATGGTGAGACGACCTCTTCTGGGCTACGGGCTATAACGCTAACTTCGGCTCCTGTGTCGACTAGAAACCCAGTGCGGGAAGGTAAATCCCTAACGCGGATGAGGCGAATTTGGTGTTGGCCGATCGGGTCCGTCACCGTTACGGACCGGCCGAGAAGTTTTCCTGCTCCACTGCGAAGTTGCAAGGCTTTACACATTTATGAGCTGCGGTACCAAGACGCTGATGGTACCAAAAGTTAGCCTGCCTGTTGCTAGACTTAGAATGTTTGAAGGGCGAATTTGAGCGGCTATGACGACGACCGTTCATAGTAAGCTGCTGGACGTGGTAAGTATCGCAACGTGTTTGCAGGGCTTCTAGAGTCGACTGTAAGCCAGTGATATAAATGCCTTGGGACGCGATGGCATTGATCATGCTGGCATCGTGTTGTGGCTGTGATCGCACAGTAATTCGATCCGCTAAATCTGCTAGTTAAGTGAGCAAAACGGAGCTCACTGTAGCGAGAATCGCTTGCGTGTTTTTCCGTAGCCGCTGATAGCCATAGTTTCCGAATGTACGTCTATCCATGGTTGAGGACAAGGAGTTGCTGCATCTCTCGAAGCAGGCTTGAAAGCAGTTTGTTGCCCAGCTGCAGCTCCCTGAAAAGCTGCTGCAGGCGAACTTCCTCGGAGGGCATAACACGTTTGATCGTGGCCGCCTTGAGAGCCTCATAGCGGTTTTCGGTCTGAGAAATGATAACGTTACGAACCTGCATTGATATCTCCTTGGGGAGATAGGACAGGAGCTTGCTGTACTTCGAGTAGTCGGAATTGATTCTGTGGTTGTAAAACCCAGCCTCGAGATGAGCGAACCACAAAAGAGGATCCATGTCCCAACAAGGTGGCACAGAGCGAGATACAACGCTTAGAAGAGACTCTACCTTAGGGTCTACAGATTCCATGACTCAAAAAATGACGCAAAATGTAGGCTACCGTAAGCAAAAATAGACCGCAAAATATGGAAAATAAATGGAACGATCTCCCCGGAAAAAGTTCGAAATATCCTGCGCTGAGATTGTTCCGCAGTCGGGGTCAACAATTTAGTGAGTCGCCTGTACCGGGAGCTCGGAGAGCGATTCAAAAAGACAGACCGAGTTGCAGGGATGCTTTTATTCGTACAGTAAAACCTTCCCTGTTATCTAGCTATAAAGGAACGACACCGTTGACGCTCCAGCTGAGGCAGGGTTTCCCAACCTGGGGGTAATTACCCCCAAGGGGGTACAATGGCATTTTCCGAGGGGTAAATACCGATAATTGGATTTGGTCACAAATCAGTCGCGAAATAAGCTTAATAACGAAATCACAAATCGCAACTACCTCGGCATTTTTAGTTAGCCAACAGTCAATGCAGCTACTACGGCATGGCGCCTTTATCGACTGCCACAACTGCTGCCGTGTTTTCGAATAAGCCAGTCGTTCACCGGGTCGAATAACGGGGTGGATAGCAAACTATCGTTTCAGCACTGGTCAAAGTACCAGATATGTTCACAGGTGAATGTTTGACAGTAGGAACGGCGAGAAAGTGTGATTAGTGTTCACAAGGTATGGATACAGAATGGTGTCCGGAAAATGTCGAGGAATAACGTGGAACGGAGGAATGAAACACATGTTCATGTTTGATTAGGAATCAGACACCATGGGGTCAAGAGAGGGCCTGAATCGGGATAACGGTAGACGTTTGAAAGGGCAGAGAAACGATACAATTGGGGTCACAACCAACATGGAATCAGCAGATTGGACGCCAGTGAGCATTAGGTGTTATGTTGATCACTTTCATGTGCAGTTGTTTTTGACGAGAAGTTATGGCAGTTGAGTATTTTCATTCAGTGGCTTTGATGCCGACAAAAATATATTTGTCTGCGAACGTTTGCGATAATGTCACCTGCATGGAATAACGAGATTAATTTCTATAAATGATATATATCTATAATATCTACCTACCTAATTGTTTGAAGGGAATACGTCTTCCAGAAAAAAGCGGTCTTACAAAGAAGCATTTCTGCAGTGGGGCTTCACTAACTTCGGTGCTAAAAATGTTGAGAAACCGCAATGCGTTTTGTGCAGCAAAGTCCTCACGGCGGAGTGTATGAAACCTAGTAAATTGAAAGAGCACTTGGAACGAAGCCATGCCCATTTGATAGGAAAAGATATTACATTCTTTAGAAGGAAAGAAGCTGCGCTAAAACTTTCGCGCCTGGATACATCGAGCTCCTTTTCTCAGGCAAATGAGGCTGGCCTTGAAGCTTCGTATCGCATTGCGCTTCGAATCACCAAAAACAAGAAGCCGCATACCATAGGAGAGGACCTCATCAAACCTTGCATAATGGATGCGGTTAAGCTCGTTTTTGGAGAACATCATGCGGAGAAGATTAATTTGATATCACTTTCGAACAACACCATCAAAAGTCGTATCGAGGACATGAGCAAACAAATTTTGAACACGGTGTTCAACGAAATAAAATCAAGTCCCTTCTTTGCAATCCAGTTAGATGAGTCGACCGACGTAGCGTCCTGTTCCCAACTACTTGTGCATGTTCGGTACCTAAAAAGTGATGGCTTCA
The DNA here is from genome assembly GCA_944474145.2 of Dicrocoelium dendriticum. Taxonomy (NCBI): domain Eukaryota; kingdom Metazoa; phylum Platyhelminthes; class Trematoda; order Plagiorchiida; family Dicrocoeliidae; genus Dicrocoelium; species Dicrocoelium dendriticum. Next base: position 6,531 of record CALYDF020000970.1, on the reverse strand, counting down.
AAGAAGAGTACTTGTTCTCAGAATCCTTGAGCACGACTACGCGTGGCAAAGATGTCTTCCGAATGGTAAAGAAGTTCTTCGAGGAAAACATGCTACTGTGGTCGAAGTTAGTGGATGTCTGTACAGACGGAGCACCAGCCATGTTGGCGTCCATTCCGGATTCCAAACATTGGTCGAAAATGTTGCTCCGCACGCTACCTTTAGTCACTGCATCATACATCGTTATGCTTTAGCAGTGAGCGCTCTTCCACCTGCTTTACTTGACGTGTTAACCAAAGTAGTAAAGATAGTAAATGTCATCCGCGGTAGTGCGACCCACACAAGAATATTCAAAGAGTTGTGCAATGAATTTGGAGGTAAATTCGACTTGCTACTATTGCACACAGAAATGCGTTGGTTGTCACGAGGCAGGGTGTTGCACCGCGTGCTTCAGCTTCGAGCGGAAATTGCAATCTTTCTTCGAAGAAAAGAGATGAATAAGGGTAAGGGAAACGAGTTACACGTTAGTATAACGGACAGCGTTTTTATTTCGTAACTTGCTTATGTTGCTAATTTCTTTGGAGAAATCAATGCGCTTAACCTCAGCCTGCAAGGGAATATGATGAACATTTTAGTTGCTCAGGATAGAGTAGCCGGTTTCCTTCGCAAACTGCAGCTTTACCAGCTCTCGGTAGATGTTGACGATGTGACGATATTTCCAGAACTAACGACGGTGCTCGTTGAAAGAAATGAAAAATGCGCATTCACGAATGAAATATCTTGCCACTTGTCATCAGTGATGAATTCCATCAGCAAATATTTTCCTGATTTGGAAACTCGCCAATTAAGTGCCCGGGCGCTAAGACCGTTTACAGTAGCTGAAGAAATATTTCCAGATACTGAGTTCGAAATCAAGGTACAATTCCTAGGAATGCGCGACGACAGCGGATTGAAGGTAGATTTCCAAAGCACGCAACTAGTAACATTTTGGCAAAGATAGGTGAAGAGTATGCATTACTGTCGGAAAGCGCATTGAGAATATTGATCCCATTTGCAACAACTTATAAATGTGAAAGTGCATTTTCGACAATGATGGTAATGAAAACAAAAGCAAGGAATCGAATGAACTTGGAGCATGACTTACGATGTGCATTGGCCGATACCGCACCAAATATACCAGAAATTGTTACCAACAAACAATACCAACCGTCTCACTGATGTATATCGCCTCTTGTTTGCATAGAATTTTGAATTTAAAGTACTGTTTTCTTTCGTTTATTTGTCGAGGGAGATTCCGGATACCGATCAGTTCTCGTACTTAAGTCGGATAATTATGTAGTGAGAAGGGGTGTTTCCTTCAATTGCATGAGCACGTGAAACTACATATGACTTTTGTTTTTGAACTTTAGAGCGAAATGTGCAATAGTTATTACGTAGTCGTCTTTCGAAAGTTTGGGGGTAAACGTCTGGTGGGCAAACACCTTTGTGGGTAACAGCGTCTAAAAGGTTGGGAATCACTGATATAGTGGAAAGGTGCATGCACAGCACACAGGGCAGGTGCGAGTTGCAACCGAAAAGAGCGCCAAGCAAAAAGGGCGATGAGTAAGTCAAACATTCGAACTCAGCAAGCAGTTCAACAAACCACACCGGTTGCCTAGGTGTACAATGAAATAAATTTAGTTAGAACTTTACACAGACAAACCGGGGAATCTCCATACTGCTACAGACGCTGATTGGATGAGACAAATTATGAAACGATGAAGCAAGCGGTTTTAAAAGAATTACGGCCCAGCGCACGAGCTCGATTTGTACAGCTCAATGGTCTCAAGCTTGGAGATCGCAAGCCGTCGGCGTTGCGCCGCGAACGTCAGCGTATCGCAAGTCCCTTAATCTTGAGCGAAGAAGGGATAAAGGAGCTGTGGTTTGCACTGCTCCCAGAGCCATTGCCCCTAATGATGTCTATGTTTATTGATGCAGCCCTGCAAGAATTAGCTACCAAGGCAGACGCTGCGTTCGAATCTTTTCCGCAGCAGACGACCAGTAGCTCCAGTGACGTATTCTCACCGATAAAAACCGAATCCCATATTTGCTCCCAGTCGTCAGGCCGATCTGACCATAAAGACGAGGAAATTGCGCTACTTCGCAGCAGGATAGCAGCAATGAAGGCTCCGAAGCGACCTGTGCCACGGTCAAATGCCGACCACCTTTTGGCTACCGTTCATTGCGGCTCATCTGTGTCTGCACAGAGTACATCTCGTTAGACCCGAAACCGCAACATTTTCCCTGCACATTCTCAGTCAGACACTACCGAACCCGTCGGAGAAGTATGTTGGTATCACCGCCAATATGGTGGAAGAGCTAGACGTTGTCGGGTCCCTGCATTAGGCACGACCCAGCTGCTTCAGGGAAAGCGAATAGCCCACATACCAGCACGACAAACGTAACAGTCAATAAGCAAGCAAGTCACCGGTTTTACGTTAAGGATCGACGTTCTTCCATCGCGTTCCTCATCAGCGTCATCCCAGCGACGGCTAACGACAACCACTCAGAGCCTACGCACAATTTGCGTGCGGCCAACGGTTCTCCGATAGCTTCATTCGGTCAGCGCATGATAAAAATGGACCTCAATCTTCGCCGAGCTTTTCAGTGGGTCTTCATGCTTGCTTCTGTACCCTTCTCAATTATCGGTGTCGACTTCTTCCGACTTTTGGGTTTCTCGTTGAGGCTGGTCGCAACTGACTTTTAGACGACCGTTTCTAAACTAGGGGTTGAAGGCGTTCTTACGGACGCCCCGATAATCAGTCCCGGTTTTCGAATCGCTGATGTACCATCAGGTTATGCGAACCGACTGCCTGAGTACCCCCGACTGGTACGACCAGCTGCAGAGCTTCCGCCAGTCACGACAGAGGTCGCTCATCCCATAGTCACTCGTGGTCAGCCAGTTCGCGCACGACCAAGACGGCTTGCTCCTGACAAACTACGTGCAGAACGAGCTGAATTCGACCACATGCTTCAGCTCGGTATCGTCAGATCGTCCGTCAGCTCATGTGCGTCGACTCTGCACACCGTCCCGACGAAGGTCATGGGGGACTGGCGTCCTTGCGGCGACTAGCAAACCTTGAATACAGGTACCACGCCTGGTCGCTATCCGATCCCACACATCGTGGATCTCACCGCCAGTCTGGCGGGTAAAAATACCTTCAGCAAAATCGACTTGGTACGCGCATATAACCAAATTCCGGTAGCTGAAGCGGACAGTGCTGAAACTGTCGTGACGACTCCATTTGGTTTGTTCGAGTTTCTGCGCATGCCACTTGGTCTAATGAATGCTGCGCAAACTTTTCAGCGCTTCATCGACCAAGTTTGTCGCGGCTTAGACATCGCTTACGCTTATCTGGACGACATTTTAAGCGCGAGCTCTTCACGAGAAGTGCACATGCGCCACGTACGAACACATTTTGATCGCTTATCTCAAAACGGAGTGACGATCAACGTAGAAAAGTGTTCGTTTGTTGTCGACTCAGTAAACTTCCTGGGCCATCGTATCTCCTCTGCAGGCGTCATGCCACTGCTGGATGAAATTCAAGCCATCCTCGACTACCCCGAGCCTCATTCTTTCAAAAGACCCAGTCGTTCTGATGGACTTTCCAACTTTTGCATACGGTTCATACCCAACTGCGCCTCGCTGATGCAAGCCATCACGAACCTTCTCCGAGAGCAACTCAAGAAATTCGAAGTTCTTGCCACTGCAGGCGCTGCTTTTAAGTCACTGCAAGCGGCGATCGCCATCAGAACTTCTATAGCGCATCACGATCCGGCGGCCCCACTGTCCCTCAGTACTGACGCCTCGGACGTGGCAGTCGGCGCTGTTTTGCAGCAACTAGTAGCCGACACGTGGCAGCACCTAACGTTTTTCTCCAAACGCCTACAGCCTACCAAATCTCGCTACAGCACTTTCGGTGGAGGACTACTAGCCATATATCTAGCGATACGTCACTTTCGACACGTCTTAGAAGACCGCTGCTCTGCCGTCTTCACCGACCACAAACCCCTGACTGACGTGCTCATCTCGACTACCGACCGTTACTCTCCTAGACAGTCGCGCCCCTTGACTAATTCGCTCAATTTACGACCGATATACGGAATGTCTCAGGTATGCACAACATCGTCGCCGATGCACTTTCCCGCATCCAAGCTATCTCCTCTGACTCCGGCACTGCTATCGACTTGGCAGCAATGGCCACAGCGCAACTCAATGATCCTGAGGTTGATCTACTACGCAGGTATCCCTCACTGGACATACGACCCGTTCCGCTGACATCATCAGACGGAACTATACTTGGAGATTTATCTTAGGGCACGCCGCGCCCAGTCGTCCCACGCGAGTTTCGGCAGACCGTGTTCGACACGTTGCACGGCTTGTCTCATCCAGGCGTTCGTGCATCGGTTAGACTCGTAACCGCAAGATGCGTTTGGCGCAATGTTAATCGTGACGTCCGTACTTGGGCAGCTGCTTGCCTTCCGTGTCAACGCGCGAAGGTGCACAAGCACACGAGGAGCCCATTAGGCACGTTTTCACCACGTGCACGTCGACCACTTAGGTTCTCTGCCGCCTTCCAAAGGCTCTGTATATCTACTGATCTTTATCGATCGATTTACTAGATGGCCTGATGCCGTCCCTATGCCAAATTGCTCCTCGAAACCGGTAGGGAAAGCGTTTCTGGAGGGCTGGGTAGCTCAATACGGCTGTCCCGCCATCGTGACCACCGATCAAAAGGCACATTTCTCGTCGACATTTGCCACGTTGCTTAAGGATTTAGGCTGTCGCCACGTTCAGACGACGGCGTATCCTCCGGCCGCTAACGGCATGGTGGAGCGTTTTCACCACTACGGGCGCACGCAGATCCTTCATGGTCTGAAACATTTTCCCTCGTTCTCCTAGGATTAAGAAACACGGTCAAAACCGATTTTGACGCAACAGTAGCGCAGCTAGTCTACGGTTGCACGCTGCGGTTGCCCGGACAGCAGCTAGCACCATCCCCCTCTACCTCCTTTTTTGACTACGGTAGTTACACTGATCGATTGGCTCACCAGATGCGTGAGCTACGTCCACCCACTCCTCGATCGCAGAAGACACCAGTGTGCGTGACCGAGAAGCTGTCAACGTGTTCACACGTCCTTCTTCGCGCAGACGGGGTTCGACAGCCTCTTCAGTCGCCGTACATAGGACCTTTCAAAGTGCTACACCTTTCGAGTAAGACGTACACTATTAACCGCGGTGGTCGACGCGAAGTCGTCACCATCGACCGTCTAAAACCCGCCTTTATGGAAGAAACCACCTCGCCTACTTCGTCTAGTTGTGCTTCGTGCGACGCCACAATTCACCGCACCAGCGTACAGAATCCTAGTGCAGTTCAACCAGACCACGATCTCGGTCTACAAGCTTCAGCCGTCCCGAGCTCTCCCGAATCTAGCGCTCCACCTCCCAGGACCAATCACCATGGTCGGAAGGTGCGTAAACTGGTTTGTTTCTCCGACTATATACAGTGTAAATACGTTTCTCTTTGTAGGTATTGTATATATTTGCTTCATTTTTGGTCGATTAACGTTTTGAAAACAGATAAAAATATCAAAAACCTTCGAAAAACCTTTAAAAATATTCTAAAACACAAATATTTAAACACGCATATCATACGTTATCCCATGTTGCGTTTTCTACGCGTGCTTTTCCATTTTCTCGTCTCTACATGCCCCGAACCCTCCCCTTCGATTGACTGGCCCACACGAGGAATGCGTTCGTAGACCCTGACGCAAACGCTGGTCGTTTCTCCGCGGTCGGAGTCTCGCTTCTTCGCGGAACGATGGTCGTTTCTCCGCGGGACGGGGTTCGTTTTGCCGCGGGGCGCGGTGTGGCGGGTGGGAGACCACTCTCAACATCACCGTTCGGTAGCAGCGGATGTTAAGGTCCTGTCGACCTTTTTCTGAGCTAGCCTTTTTGTAGTCCGACAAGCCCTCTCCAACGGCTCGCCGAAATGCACCCTGCCCTGCAATCAATAAAAAACAAATCACAAACGGCACAGTGGACTCCGACTTCCGGCGAACCATATTCGACACGAACGCTCGCTAACGCTTACTTGTCACGATTTTGCCTTACGAACCTCGATTTAACAGTCCTTCTCGAAATCGAGGGCTTTCTATGTTCACCATTCTGGGGGAGCTCTGTAGCGTTCAAAAAGATAACTGCTATCTTTCATGTACAATTTAATTGTTGACCGATTGTACATTATTCTTTCTTGTTTTAATCGACCATACAAGCGGCTCGACGCTCGACCGCTTTGTAAGTTGCCGCGCTCACTGTTCGCTCTTGTCTCGCTTCATCCGTCTGCGTCTTATTGTAGCCCATCGAATACAGCCGCTGTGTCTGACTCTAATTGCCTTCTAATATTCCACGTTTAATTTCGCGCAACGTCTCGGACTAGTAGTACCTAGTCCTTCAATACCTTAAAGATCATAAGCCAAATATTTTTCCCACGGCCCAGTGGTCAAAGAAGT
>CALYDF020000969.1:0-18170 GCA_944474145.2 Dicrocoelium dendriticum | reverse complement strand
CCTATGTTTCCTAGGTAAAGGGAGGATAACTCCAGAAGTCATAGTAGTCCTTGAGTAATAACAGGGTTAAGTAGAAAGTAATCAGATAATTAAGGCTTGACCTTTAATTGGCATACAAAAAAGGAAGGCATGTAGCCTTGTAGGGAAGACAAGAGCCAATGCCATCTTAGAAGTCTTTGTTGTTTCAAACGTCTGGGGTTGTTAATCAAAATCTGGAACAAGTATGGCAATAACGGGAGGCTGAGGGGCTGATACAATATGCTAAGGTGCTCTTCTCCGGAAGGTCAAGATAAACTGCTACTGAAGAAACTGTGGTGGACAGAAAAATGGGTTGGGCATGATGGAAAGTGATGACAACTTCCGAAGCCCCAAATAATCCTGAGAGGGCGAGAGTGAGCAGGAGGTAATGAAAGAGTCGACGACCAATATTTAGGAGTTACGCGAAATGTAAGGCAGGGAACGTGGAAAGAGAGTCGAGAACCAAGTGTATTTCAGAGGCCGGAGTCAGTCTGATGGTTTGGAATGGTTGATCGAAGTGGGGAGATGGCTCGCGAAAAGTGCAAACAGTGCAAATAATGAAATGGATGGAGTGAACCTTGTTTGGAACTTTGAGAGAACTAACCGCAGAAGAATCCGTATTCGTCCAAACGGAGAACAAAACAGTGTTTAGAATGGTTCTACGGATGCAGAGGGTTTGCCGGGTAACTACAAGTTGTTTTTAAGAGTGTTGTGTCTATAGTTTACTAAAATAAATTCCTGCTGCTCACAACCGCCATATCACCTAATTTTGATGGATAATAACAGGCTGTTGTTTAACGCCTAAAGCGGACGCATGGTATGATTCAATTTGCATCCCACTTGTAAAGTGTATCAAGCAAATCCATTAAGGATACCTTCAAGAAGTTAATACTCATTGGACCGTCCGTTGGTGGACGAGAAACAAGTGAGTTAAGTCGACTTCTCCTGGCTGTTCTGGGGAAACGGATTCATTACGCAATATGCAACGGGACATGTTTCTCGTTGAATATAGGCCTTTGCACTCAGCTTCGTAGGTACATACGTGGTTAAATAGGCGTTTGAGAAAGCATCTTACACATATTTATCATTATGAGGATGCAAGCATCGCATAAGGTTACTGGTTGTGCCAGCGGCTTTCCTGTTCTGGGACCCAAGTGGGTTTTGGTAACAAGTAAACATGGAGATGTCTGAAGCCAAGAATGTGGCTCAGACCAGTGGTAAAAATGACGGCAGAACAATAGGATTCATGTAAGTTACAACAGACTATCCAACAGAGCCCCTGTTACTTTGGATAGAGACAAAATAAGAGGCACCAAAAACGTTAGTACAATGAGGCAAATGTTTTATGCAAAATGCAGCGGTAGACGAAGACACCCCTACTGCTTAGAGAGATTTTGTAAGCAGCGCCGATGGGGTTTATGAAAAGGGATCACATGGGCTATGTTTAGCTATTATCAAACAAGCATTTGCCTATACCAGTAAAGGTTAAGTAGGAAACCAGGTTGACACATTATTTCATAAAATTTCGGTGAACTGCATTTCCTAGAATAATAACCAGTTGCTTCGCGGGTCGTACAATACATTAGAAATACTCCACTTTCACGTCTTTCTTTGGCGCTCTAATAATGCTTCTTTCTAACTCCCAAATGTTGCTTTATGCTACTACTGTTATGCAATGCACGGCAACCTGTTCAGCGTACTTGCTTTACAAGTTAGACGTGTATTTAACCGCTCGTACAACACAATTATTGGATAGGTAGTAAGCAAACATGTTCAATAACACCAACAGCTTTACTCTTACTTTTAGTATGAATCCACTAGTTTTCACCACAAGTAGTACACCATGCCATTAAGGTTTATGAAGTGGGAGACCCAGCTCTTACCTATATAAACAGTTATGATTTCATCTGTCATTCTAGTTTGGTGAAACTGCCTTCTTTAGTTCATGGAAAAACTTTAGTTATCTAGTGTTTTCCTTCCATGCAGCATCAGGTGGCTAGGAATATTATTTGTATATTTTGCTCCACCTTATTTCACGTCAAAAAGGACACTACAGATTCGCTTCCGCGGTTGTCAACAGACTAAATTCACCACCCAGAAAGATGGTGACATACCTTGTGTTTTTAAATAGCGAAACATTGCAGGCTATGACGCTTTGACGGATTGTTTAGTAATTTATCCTCCGTAAGAACCTGTCTGAAAAACCCCCATTTATAGCTGCAACGGGTAATAATATTTTGGTTGTTAAAGCATAGACGGTAAGAATAATCAGACTAGTTTGTCTGATTTAAAAGGAATACGAAACACATTTTGCATCTAATCGACATTCTTCGCCTTCCCGGATTCCCCTGATTTCCTCTGCCACTAATACACAACTACCGTGGCCCTTTCAGGATAGAGAAACGAAACGCTTTTATTACCTTGGAAACATTCACTGAACATATGAACCACTTGCATGGTTGCGCTCAACCTTTCGGTCAGTATTAAAGGGGTTTATGTCCCACTCTCCGGCTACGTATTGCGTTTCTGTGATTGACGGAAACACGGCTTGCTGCCTTGTTTGCGCAGATTGGTAGGAATCCACACAACAGACCACCGCCCGAGGATCGGCTCACTTTGCGACTCCTGTCTCATTTTGGCAAGTAATATACAGCTTCCTCGTGGACTGCCTGCCATCAGTCCATGTCAAAATCCTAAACAAACTGCGAATAAACTTGTTGCTGTCTCTGTATCATCCGTATACATCACATCATTTGCTTCCGGCTATAGGAGCATTACACCTGCGAATCACAGTCGGGGACGCCTACGGTTCTTGACCAGTGCAAAGAGCATAAGACCGAGAAGTATGCCTCCGATGTGTAGAGAAAAACATCATTGGCGAAGCCAGTGCGAATCAATGAAAACAAACTCAAAGCAGGAGTAAAGTCGAAGTATGAGCAGCCGTAGATGCGATAGTTAAATAGCAAGTACATGATATAGTTACAATAGTCCATCATTGTTACAATTGATCGACTGCACTCCGGATGCATTTCGTTCCCCCGTCTAAGTAACTGTTTCCGTTCGTTGCTTTTTCCCGCGGTTGCCACAGGTACGGCTTCAAGCACTCAAGGAAATATCTATCGTTGCAACATTAATATAATACAAGGCACAAAGTTCCCTTACCTGGATATGAGCGGAAGCTTAGCAGTCGTTTTTACAACGTACTGACCGGACAAATTATTGTTTATCTTTCAAAGTTACAATTTTCCCGAGGTTTGAACCATTTACTTCTATTCGCCTAACAGTATCTCTTTCACATACTTCTTGCCTGGAGCACTCTTTTTGACTTCTGAAGGCACCTTATCTTGCCGATACAAGGCCAGAACAGTTGGTCATCCAGAGCTCTTCATTCCACTTTGACCGTTTAATTGGCCGTGGTTTCCCATCTTTCTAATCAATTTTACACGGTACTCCGGGAGGACCTCCGATTTGTTCTTCGGAACCATATCCTATCCTTCAGGACTTCAAGTTTTGTCAATGGATATTCTCAGAGACTTCACGTGGTTCTGCAGAACATCAACCCAACAACTTCAAAATATGTTTAATTCGTGAGCTACCAATCGGGCACATCCATTCTTTAAAAATGGGACAGGACCCATGAACGCAATAGGCCCTCGCCTAACGCATCAGGCAACGGTAAAATGCTACGCACCTTGAATGTGCGTAGCCGAGCAAATAAACCCTCAACAAGTAGCATAACCAATAACAACGTGCCATTCAATGGATCGGGAGCTGTGTTTCAGAAGGTGGGGCGTTTTCGCCTGGCTTGCGTACTTCCTATAAAAACCAAAAATGTCGCTTTATCAATCCTTCAAATTGGCGAATGTGACCCGCCACCGAATAAAGTCACAGCCCATAACTTCACACCGGCAGGTCAGCTAGCGTCACCATTCTAGTTACGCTCGTTACACTGGAACTCCTACGTCTGCATATACTGTCGTCTCTTTACTTTCTACGATATCACCATTTATCTTCTCGTTACCTACGCACGAACTCAGTATATTGTCACACCTCTCTTGATCGGGCCCTACAATTATCTTCTATTGGATCATTCAGGTTGTTTAATTTAGTACTACTGCAATATATGACAGACGGATTATACCGTAACAAACGGGTCCCAATCTCACGACAGCCCAATTATTGTTTCAAATTTCCCCTACTGTACAGTTCCGATCATGAAAGCATAAACAGTTTTCTGCTATCGCTGTTACAATTGCTATACAATGTCTGTGCCGTCGCACCTACTTGATCACACCCTCATGGGCGTGCCTCACATAGTCGAGGGTAAAAATATTTATTTACTATTTTTTGATCTGGCTCTCCATCGAGTCGGCCAGCTATATAATTGCTTAAAGTTGGCCAGCCTCTCTTTAACCTCAGCTCTCTGAGAACGTCAACTAAACATATTGTTACCGCAACCTTATAATGGTAAGTGCACCTGAGTTGACCATATCCACAACAGCTATATGTGCAAGTCACTTATGCAGACAATCGCCCTACCGTTCAATAAATTCGATTAAGTAAGCAAGTTAGCCTATGCTATTCGCATCGGATGGAAACAGGAAGACTACTCTTACGTTGCGCCCATAAAGTATGGTTGTTAACGTACTAACAAGTTAAGCACATTCTCCGACCAGTTCCGCGTTTTGAAAGCGCACCGTTTTGCTTGTCGACAGAACACTTCCTGGAAGTTCTAGTGAAATACTAATGTCCTTGAGAATATAAGCATACCTACGACAAACCATTACCTCAGAAGTTCATCAATCACAATCGTCTATTGCATTGATTTTAAACTTACAGTAGTGTTACAACACCTGTACGTGACTGCTACTCTCCTGCTGATTGGCTGGCCCGACATGGCAAAGTTACTGTTGGTAGCTAACTTTCTGCTTCTTGAAGTTGGATGCCATGAGAGGACTTATAAAGGTGACCAGGATCTGCCACGTTTGCACAGCACTATTTTGCCTGCTACAATCACGTTATTTTGGACAAAGGCCTTTTGACTTTTAACTCCGGTTAGGCTTGAGGTCGCGCAACCTTGCTTATGGGCGCTTGTATTTTACAAAATGTGATAATTTAAGACTAAAGATAGCGGTTGCTACGCTCCGCCCTTGTGAAAATACACGTAGTTTGCAAAACCCAAAAAAATGATGGGAATCTACCCTTGTCATGCCTGGACTCTATCTTTGAAAGTTACATGTCGGGTAATTTCTGCAAGTGCGCTATTTTTGGAACGAAGCGGACGAACTCCAACACAACCTCATTGAATCGCCTAGACCTGATGACTTCACTAAGATCTGCTTGTCATTGCATATCCTGTATTCGGTGATCCAAATCCATTGGTAGCGTCTCTGTTGGGCTGACCGCAACCGAAGGGGATCCGCTGGCGATTTGATCCACTACTGGAGCGAGTACTTCAATGGTCATCTGGTTGAAGCTTCATGTGACAGCGCTGGAGGTTTTGAAACCCTGGTGCTATGTTTATGTTGGATGCAAATGTATCATAGTAGGTGTTATCTGCATGGTTTAATTTTGTTCCTCGACTTGCTTGCTGAATTCGATAGACATACATGGTGGGTGAACGAATTGTTTACTATGGGTGACTTTTGCCCCTGACGGACGGACTGGAACTTATTGCAATTCTCTTATTCTCAGATTCTTTCCATACGTACTTGTTGGACACCGTTCCTGTGTTTAACTTCTTTCAGCAGGTTACAATGCCTAGTCGTATATTTGCTGGACGTATGTATCATATTCTGGATATTATCTATCATTTGTCAATGAAATGTCCCCTACCTAACAGCTCCTCCGCCTATCGGCAGAAAATCTTTTTGCATACTTTCATCCGACTGGTTCCAAAACCTCACTATGTGCGACCAAGTTAACTTTTTGTAGATTTTTGCAGTGCTGAACACTACCGCTTGCAAACGACTGCACGCTTGATGTACTGCAGCATCACTGCAACTTACGGCACCAGACAGGGATTGTGATTGTTTTGTAACCTGTTTCTATCTCCTACTAAAGACTCTTTGCTCTAGACCCTCCAAGGATAGCTCGGAACCTAAAGTGCTTGCTGCAAAAAGACAAAAACATTGAGAGCAGTTCAAGCTTATACGTTCCGCGCGTAACTATACGAACTTTCAAGTAAACAAGTATGTAAGCCATGAAGTAACGTAGCGTTAGCAGTACAAACTTATTTTGGGTGTGCAATCGTGGACTACACCAGACAACCTTCTCTTAGCTACAATGGGTGTCCGAGTTGGCGGTAGCATTACTAAGTTATTTTCTTCGAGACAGGTTAGTGTAGTTAACGATAAGGCGATGGATGTCAGTCTTGTCGCTCTGTGGTATACAGAAACCTAGTCGGCTGGGACGTTACGCGGTGACACTGCATCAGTCAACCGCTACTCCTGAAGCATATAGATATGAATGCTGATGTTGTTACTCAAGACCCGCACGAAATAGATCCCAACTCCTCGTAGTGTTCTGTTGGATTTCCCCTACCGTACAGCATTACTATAGCCGACTGCGTGGCCGTACCTATATGGCATATACTTCTTTACTCTCCGTTAACCCGAACGCTTCCGAACACTTGAATAGTGGACGCAGTAAAGTCCGTATAGCAATATGCGAAAACAAAAAGCTACAAATTACTGACCCATTTGCTTAGCAACCATATCGCTAAAGCTAGTGGAAAGGATGCTGCTCTCATCGCTTTATTTTCACTTACATGTTACATACCAACACCTTTTTAATGTTGGCACAAAAGTTTCTCTGGAAGCTTGTTTCCTAAGATAATTTGGATATTGCGCTACTTCCCAAGCGCTTCACGGAATCTTGTTTATGACCATACAATATGCTTGTAAAATAACCTCGTGTCAGCAGTAGGATGTTTCAAACGTTTACCTGGGATAAAAAATGTATTTATTCCCTTACTAACTTATGTAGTCTTATGGGTACAGCATGGTTTTGCTTAGCAATTTCATGCAGTATGAACGTTTTTGTTGCCGAGAGTAAACATGCAAGAGTTAAATGCTTGAAATCGCTTGCGTGTTATTTTTATTGGTTTCACTGAAGCATTATACAAGATTACTCATACAAGCTACTTTATTAACTACGAGGAATCCGTGTTCCCCAGGGGGCTATTACGATTGACGACATTTTAACTTACTGAACCACTCGAGTTACTGTGTACGATCCTTACTCGGCCAATTTGCGAATGACCAGTGGCGCTCCGCCAGAATCAGTCCATGGTCTGGAAGCTTCCATGACCTCATCAGTGATCACACTAAACAAATTCAGTCGGGGCGCATAATCTACCTATACAAGTTTAAGCTGTACATGAAGGTATCATGGGAAGCTGTTCACATGGAAATCAAATTAGTAAAGTAAACCAACCTATTGGTCTAGGTATTCTTTTACAAGTAGCCTTGAATAAGTGTAATAATTCTTTCAAACTATAAGTAACCTATCACATTAACAAACGCTTCGCGTTCTGCTTGATTTTGAACGCTTAGAAATCATTCATAATAATCCTGGTACACATAAATTAAACAAATATATCGCCTGATCGCGAAAGCCTTTTTCTGCTGAAGTTTCGAAAAGCTGCTTAGTATGTATAATTTTACAACCACTCATACAGTAGAGGTCTACGATTCATATATAGACACCAGCACTCTGTATTGGATAAACTTGCATATATACAGCCTTGGTGCCATAAGTGGCAGGTGCTGTTTTCAGCCGAAAAGTATAGCGTCAATGTTTGTAAAGGCACCCCACCTCCCGGGCATTAATTATTAACAATACCGTTCTTAAAACGGGCACTTCATTGAAGGACCTAGGTTTGCTTTATTCCAATATATTAAACATTACCGAACCAAACCTGTCAATGTAGCTGAAGCATGAGACTTCGCCTGTCACATATGCCGGCAGGTGTACACTGCTGAAGCAAGAGTAGAAGTTTAAAGAATGTGCAGTCGTGCGCAACTGGAATATTGCACATTCATGTGTAGCAGCTTAAAGAAAGCTGACAGGAACCTCCTAGAAAAACCCAAAGACATATGACAAAGGGACCTCTTAATGGAAAGATGGGCATGACTTACAAAGTGCGATACGTTTATCTCAATGTCCAACAACTGGAGTTGCGCCGCATTAATCGTAACCTTTGCTATTTACAAAACACGGTTACAAAAAGCATGTAGTGCGCCCTCACGCTTGCAGTTATGTACCAGGTCAAAATTCAACTTATATAATAAGAATAGCACAATTATACTCTTAAAGGCCAGAAAAAATTGGGCATAATCTTTTTCTTGGTATTGTATTTATATCAGGAATAAATTACCCACTGGTGCTAGGGAGTGTACGTATCCAATAAGCTTCAAACGGGACATACAAAATTTCTTGAAAGAGAGCATAAGAAATGCACACTTTACATCTGTGACACTGATGAAACCTATTTGAATCAGGTCCCAACAGCATTTAACTGAATGTTGATTCCACAATTATCCAAACTGGAAAGACATACTCGACACTAGGGCTTTATTATGCGAATCTCGACATTAACATATGATCCAAACAAGGAGCTCATCGATTTTTCACACATATTTTAAGCGGGACCTTCACCTAAGCCATGGACAAAAATCGAAAACATATATATGAGTACTAAACCAATTAAAAAACAACATTACTGTAGCAACACTTATAAAGCTTTCACTAATAGACGGATGCAAGTGAATAACTATACGTTAGTCTGTGCGGAAGTAGCATGCGTAGGCACGGAAGACACCATCCTGAGGAGGAAAATGAAAACTTATTCCTTCACTATAGCAGAAATCCTTTTGACAGTAAATTTGTATAATGATTACTCGCCGAAAGATTATATGGGGGCGCTGCCTTTAGCACCTAAAAAACGCAGTTGATGAAAAATTATAAAATAAGCGAACTTTTGCTTTCGTTTATTGCATGTAACTCGTGAATCTGGTACACTAATACTTTTCCAATATTCTGTTTTCATTTTCATTTGGCAAGCCCCAAATTCTACGATTAGGTAAAGCAAACGATGGAGTAAACTGCAACTTATCTTTGGATGGGATAATCTGTTCTCAGAAGAATATCTTAAATTCAGCTCACATTTTACAAAGAAGAAATGAGTGGTATGTATGCGTTGGCACCCAAAACAACCTCGTGTTTGATGACCCCTTGATTTCATGTTACATTTCACTTGAATGCATGTCCTGCCATATTTAATTGACTTTGACAGTTAGCGTACAATTGCGTTCTACATCGCTTAAGTGACATGTGGAACATTTGTTTCGTCCTAAGGTCTTGTCGGCCTTACAAATATTTGTTTTAGCAGCTTTGGTATGTAAACGTCTGCATATTTAGTATTAAACCTCTTCATATTCGTGCCCCGGCCTTTCGAGAAATAAACTATTTTTGATTTATTCGCACCTATATGGTAAATCCACAAGGCGTTGTTACTTGATAAGTCCAGTGCTTTTGAAGCCTGGATAGCTCAACTTTGCTCCATCCACCATTTGATGACGGATTTTACCAAGAAATGTTTAAATGCTTGTGCTGCTATTTTTTCGAATTTACGCCTTTTGCAAAGGTAAGCGGCATGAAATGCTCTCTGCTCGGCGCCGACTGAAATACTTTGCAAGCAGCAAACCTATCAGCTTTTCCATCTTTCTTATATGCTTATTGTCTTCATGTTTAAGGAGTTTTCGTTGGGATTGGACGGTAATAATCCAAAATTCCATACCGTTTCAGCATTTATCGGAAGTTCTTGTGGGTGGTCTCCAACCACATCCATTACTACTAACTGTCATGTATGCGAATGTCTCCCATCCGTTTACTTCAGCTGTGCGCGGATTGGTAGACGCACACAGCCAGCCGATCATCTGACACACCCCTGGTCCCGCATAGAGAGTTTCCGTGACTCTTGTACCTTTCAGTTGATTGATAAACCTCTTTCTGTTCGGACATCTTCCGTTTTCCGGGATTACTTGTCCCGTAAACGTGCGTTACATGCTTAGTGGTACTATATTTCAATTGCTAGATAAATGCCGAAACCAATGTTGAATACACCTCCTATGTTTTGGCTATCTGCTGGAGGAAAACCGATCTTATCGGACTGGATAATGTGGAGAAAATCATTTACTGTGGAATTACTTCCTCTACTGAATCCAACTGTTTACTTTTCTAAGGCTCACAAAATAACATTATTCAGACAAGTGCTTGACGATTAAGCTCAAAGACACCACGCTGTTTTACAAATGGAAAACAATGCCACCATCAGTTCTTCTTTGGATACTTAGACCAGGTTATGGGGGCTCAAACAAAACGTTTACACCACTAGATATGATTTTTCAAAACCTCTCCAGGGGCCGAGTGGAAGTGGCAATGGTTTTATTGTACATTTTCGTCAAGATATTCCATCTAAGAACATGGAAGAGCAAATGCGAATTCAATGTTTACTTGCGGGAACATCAGACCAAAGTGCCAGTGAGAAGTTGTTATACTTGGAGGAATCGGCCGTCAGGAAAAATACGTTTGTCTCATTGTTCGCCAGCGTGCGAATATTACAAACCAATTACGCGAGTTTATTGTTCGTCCGGTAGTTGATGATGTGTACGCGGTCCTAAAACCAAACACCAGTGCATATAGAAAATAATTTTAGATGTTATCGTTACTGTTTGCTGCAATCTCATGCTTCCGGTTGCCG
Organism: Dicrocoelium dendriticum; assembly: GCA_944474145.2. Classification (NCBI taxonomy): domain Eukaryota; kingdom Metazoa; phylum Platyhelminthes; class Trematoda; order Plagiorchiida; family Dicrocoeliidae; genus Dicrocoelium; species Dicrocoelium dendriticum. The sequence continues at coordinate 7,387 of CALYDF020000969.1, read as the reverse complement.
GCAAAAAGAACGTATCTGTCGAAAAGGCGGCTGGATAGGCCACCTAGCAAGCGGCTGTAGAGCGGAAAGTTCCCGTCACACTAACAGCGTCTAATCGAATAGTCAAAGCCAAATAGCGCTGCTTGAAGATCAGATACTAGAACATTTTAATAGTGAAGTTAACTCCCTGTACTTAAACTGTGTGACACTCAAAATCTGTCCTGCTTACAAAGTGCATTTGACAATAGGGCATGAACCAATAGACATGGTGCTAGATACTAGTGTGGCGGTCACCATTGCAAACCGCGGTTCAGTGTAAAAGCTCGAGAATACACACGTACACAGGTGATCAAATTCAGGTGCTGTGCAGACGTGTTGTCAAAACCAGGCACGGGGATTGAGAAGTTACCTTTCCCTTATACCTCGTACCTGGGGATAAAGCGAATCTCATAGGTCGAGACTGGATACAGTGCTTTCCCGAGACCATGCTACTCAAACAACTCAGTTGAAGACAGCAGTTTGAATGGGTTATGGTACCAGCTGTCACGGTTGTTTGAAAACCAATTGGGAAAAATGCTTGATTTTCAGGCTCCCATCAAACTCCGAGAGGGTGCCGAGCCAAAAGTTTACAAAGCTAGAAAATTACCTTATGCAATTCGCCCTAAAGTTGAGGCAGAGATACAACAACTGCAATCATAAGGATTCATAGTTCCGGAGCAACATTCAGATTGGGACACTCCAATTGTACCTGTACTCAAAACTGACGACGCCTTCGTATTGGCGGAAACTACAAAATGACACTCAACCAAGCATCGAAAGTGGAAAAATATCCCCTACTAGGTAATGAAGACCTGTACGCGAATTTAGCTTGTGACCAAACGTTTTCCAAGCTGGATCTCTCTCACGCATACGCCCAGGTAGAACTTTTGATGAGTCAGAGGAACTAATTACAATAATTACCCACCTGGGGCCATTCCAATACATGCGCACCAGTTCGGAAAAATGCAGCAACCAGTATTTTCCAACGTATTGTGGATAATATAGTTAAAGATATAGTGTTCACCTGTGTAAACCTGGACGATATCCTTGTTACTGGCCTCAGTCACGCTGATCATCTGAACACTTCGGTAATGGTGCGCAAGTGGGTGCTCTGTGGGTTGAAATTAAAATAGTCCAAATGTCAGTTCTTATCGGATTCTGTTTGTTGCCTTGGTTACAAGCTGAACAAAACCAATTTGCATGTCCTGCAAGATAAAACAGCACCGATTGTGCAGGCACCTCAGCTAAAATATAGTGGTGAAGTACGAACATTCCTAGAACCCTTGTCACACTATCGTCATTTCCTAGCTGATGCCACAATTATTATTGCTCCATTGAACGAACTGCTATACAAAAACGCCACATGGATGTGAAAAAGTGAGTGGCAATCTTCTTTTACTTATGCAAATATGTGTCTTGCTTCCGCACCTGTTTTGGTCTGTTATGATAGTGAAAACCATTACTCCTACAGTGTGACTCCACTCCGTATGGAGTCGGAGCAGTTCTATGTCGCAAAATGTCAAATGGTGTCATTCAACCGGTTGCTTTTGCTTCAGGAACTTTACAATCCGCCAAAAAAGGTATTCCTGTCCGTTATATTTGGTGTCAAACGGTTTCATCAGCACATTTGGTGTAAGTATTTCGAAATACAAACTGACCACAAATCACTGATATCCCTATTGAGCGAGGCAAAGCGAATCGAGCAAATGTTTCCCCAAGCATGCAGCGCTGGACATTAATAGTAAGTGTATATAAATATGGAATCTTCTATCTTCCTGGCTTGAACAATCATACAGCGGATGCATTTAGCAGGTTACCACATGCGACCCCATAGGAAATACTGGAGGTAGCAGTAGTCCTAGTACATCTAATGCAAGACCATGACACCACTCCACTGACTAGTGAAACCATACTTCGGTGGACCGTTCGCGACCCAACGATATCTTCGATAGTAGGATTTACAAAAACCTGTTTGTATACTACAGTTCTAGTGGATCTTAAAACCTACGCACAACGGAAAAAATGAATTGAGCCTTCACCATGTACACTTGTTTCGGGAATCTCGCCTTGTTCCACCGGTAAAGGCACGGCCGTTCATCATAAACCAACGCCACAGCGCACATCCAGGCGTAGCCCGAATGAATGCCTTGGCACACGGTTAGTGTTGCTGGCCTGCCGGAAATGAAAGCAACCCCCAAGGTTCTGTACAATCGTCAGAAGCACCAGCGCTTTGTAGATTTCAGCATACACGTAACTCCCTGGACAGTTTTGTGCCAGGGGTATAAACATTTCAAGTGGTGTGGGAACGTCAAGTACGCGAATGAGTTCGATCCGGTTACTTCAGCCGTGCTCGGAATGGTAAAGTTACACAGCTAGCCAACCATCTGACACACTCCCCGGTTTCGCAATGCGACTTTACGTGGATCTTGTACCTTCTCAATTGTTTGATAAACCTCCTTCTGTTCGGACGTCTTCTGCTTGCTGGAACTACGTGTTTTTGAAGCGTGCTCTACATGCTCAGTGAAACAACCTTTTAGTAACTATTCCTTTCCTTTATGTATTGCGGCACAATAGCGGAGGTGTTTCCCACCTCTAGCTGACGTGTTTAATGATGATGATGAGGATGGCAACTATTTTAAATTCATTGATAGAATAATAGTTTCGACTTTTATTTGTGATAAGCTGCGGCCTCCTATATACCTCACCTGTAATCTTACCGAACCAATTTCATGTAGAAATCCATCACGGACAAGCACAGCCATAACATTTTGTTTCAGTCATTCCTGGTGCACGCAAAACCGCAAAGCTTTTCATGAGGTCAGGAGTATTTCTTTCTATGCCATTAGACTCCAGGTGATTTCAGTGCCCTGCTGATCTATTTAATTATGCAACATCAAGCATTAAACCTCCGTAATTAAACTTCTCCCAAATTATCTTTCTTGGACCGCTTCAGAAAGACTACCACTTTTGGCGGAATTCATTTAAAGCACAACGGCAGATGCAGAGACTAGTATGGTTCATTTTTAGACGTTGATGCACGAAACTAATCTTTCTGCTTTCCTACTGAGCAATCTCCCTAATGCACACAGAGGTGTGAAAACGCTGTTTCACTTCTACGCGTTTAAAATTCCTTACCTATCAAGCTTGCTTGATGGAACGTAGAAAGTAATAAACTTGTTACACAAAGGTTGTCGAAGTGACAGTTGTGCAAAATTTTTCTTTTCTCCCTACTTGTAAATAGTATACTGTTTTTGTTATCCAGTTTATCTATAGTGATGATGTTTGTGTTGTAAATTTGCCTAATCCATTACATAAAGCCTCTTTGACTAGACCAGATTGCAGGTAAACGGAACATGTTAGGTGAATGGTCAACCAAGGGACAACGGCTGATAAATAGCCATAAAAGCCCAGTTGTCCACACAAGCGCTTCCCAATTATTTAGTACTACATTCTTGAGAGAGATCACAGCGTGCTTCTCTCATACCATCCACGACCCGCAGAGGACACAATGCGGAGGAAGGCCGAGATAAGCATTACGTTCCATGAAATATGAAGAGACTTCTCACAATTATTTTCGGTTCTTCAGGATCACTTATACTTCCAAAATGCGCCTAATCACTGAATACGGATTACCAGGACCCGTCGGTTAAACAGTTTGAAAGGTAGAGTTATTTAGAAAATCCAGAGGCGTCGCTCGGAATCCAATATTAAATAATTTCACTTTCCTTATCCGACTCCACTTATTCGGCGCAGCTTTTACTTCTTATATTAAGGTTGACGTTTTTGTTCACCAAATGTGGCTTGTGGATGCACCTGCAACCGTTCCTCCAGGTCAACGCTAATAGTTTAGCAAAGCCTACGGTGTGCAAACCGAGTAGGCAGCGTGTTTGCTCTGATTTCGCTTCATTATTACGCGCATTAACCACGTAGAATGGCCTACGAAGAAACCGGCCATTGCCCAGCTTAAAGCAGGTTTCAAGCGGTGGTTGGATTCTTGCCTGCTCTGTAAGCTGGAACTCCGGAGCTGCTACCTAATTAAGCACGACCCGCCGAAGGCCACCAGAACGACGTCTGATAGGCGCTGGAACACCTCTGATTGGCACACATTTGGGCGATGTTAAACACCGAAGTTTAGTTCCATGTAGTCCTAATGTAGGCTGCTCATTAACTGATTGCATGTGCGCTCCCTTAATCGCGGAAAACAAAGTGCTATTGCTTGTAACGCGGTGCTACCGCTGCTGTATTGGTGCACAGCTGCAAAATCCTCGTCACTCTAACTCTCTAATGTACGAAAATATAAGCCTTACTCCGAACTCTTGAGGGTACTCACATCAGAACCAACTTCAGGCACCCAGGAACCACCTCCAACACTCCCGCACAGAAATTTCTGTTCATTCTTCAGGATTTCTACACCTACTTCCGCTAGCAGGAAAACCCGATAGTCATTTGAGCATTACCCGAATGCGGTTTATATACAAAACCATAGAACGTTCATCAAACACACCAGTAAAAGTGCGATTTTCTCGGGTTTCTACACTGCATAAAATTTAGCGCGTTCGTATCTGCTAGACCGCTCCGAATGCGCAAATGGTGCTTAAATTTGGTCTCAAGGACACAAATTTCAGGCAGTCAGCAAAACTTACACAAACATTACACGTTCTCGATAATCTATTCCGATTCATTCTGCTACACTAAGATGCTGTAAGACTCTCTAAACACCACCGCTTGTTAGGCACCTGAAAGTTGCCCAATGTAAAATAGTTCCGTTTTCAAGCAAATTCCACCAATATCCCGATATTCACGGAATTAAATTTTAACAATACCATCTTCCTACACCGTATACACCCTTTTACATCGAAAAAGTTTACCTCTATGCTAGCCTGTCACATCTTTCATTTATAAATGCCAGATGTTCAGCGAAATAGGTTTAATAAAAATAATGTGTATCACTGGTCAAGTAATGTGCCTAGCGGTCGCATTCGTTCTAATTCTGTGAGTACTACGCGGTAACTCGAATTTTTGGCGTGCCATACTGATCGAGCTTTCTAGCTGCATATTGTGGAAAACAGTGTTTGAATAAACACTTGTAACGGAATTTGACTATTGTCAAATTTCCTCTGATCCAAGATATTTTAGACCGATTAAAGCGGTTCTGGTCAAAGCGTCTTTGGCGCTTACTGGCAATTTTTCCGGTTTTTCTCAGTAGTAATCCCGTTATGCGCCTAACTTTTGCCTTTTTACCGAGCTCGTTTAACTATTGTATACGTGTTTTAATTCCACTCTGTTTTTCACTATGTCCGTTTCGCAGCGCACCAAGGCTGTTATTCCTGGTGGCTTGGATTCTGAGATTATCGCACTTTGTGGCAGTCCAAGCTGCAATATACCAGTAACTGACGATTCCGGTGGTATGCAGTGTGATGTCTGAAACCGATGGCACCACCAGCTTTGTACGGACCTGAATACCGAGCAGTACGCAGCGCTGGCCTCCAGTGATATTTTGCTTATCATTTGTGCCGATTACTGCAGCCGCCGGCAAGTCCGCGCAACCTTTCGTATGACAGACGAATCTCTTGATATCCGGCTGCTCTTATATCTTCGCCTTAAGCTTGGTCTGCTCATGACGACGCTTCCGGTCTCCAACAACATAGATTTGATCACTTACACTGGAGATCAACTTGTGGCACCAATCATGTCACCCGTCCATATGGCTACCGACCACGTCCCATTTAAAGCTACCCTGATCGACGTCGAATTGCTGGTTCAAGGGTCCCTACGAGTAAAGCGAGAGAGAGCCTAGAAACCCGGTAAGCACTCTGCTAAACAAGAAGTTATAGTTGTCTCGGCACCGGACTCAAGCCGTGTCTTTGCTTGTCAGACCGGATGACGGTTGTGCCAAGGTGTAGATTCCAACACGCACTACTTGTTCACCGAAGTTGTCGGATATCTCGGTTCTCACCTAGAAGGCATGTTCTGAAGTTTTGCTTGACTCTGCTCAAAGCAAAAATTCGTCACGTGACCCTGATGCCGTTCACAAGGAGAAAAGCAGACCAAGTTTGCCATAAAGCCTTTCGGTGGAATCGATGATCCGAAAAATCTAAGACATCGACAATTAAGCGAAAAAACATACGCTGCCGTTGCTACATCATCGGAGGAGCTAAAGACAGTCCTATCACCCGTGGTGAAGCCACCCGCTCAAACTAGCGATTCATCGACCCATAGGGTAAATAAACCCCGTCGTAGCGACTCTGACAGATAGTAGCGTCATATTCCGTAACGCGGCTGAATCTACTGCTGTCTTTCCTGCTTATCGCATATTGGACAGCCTTCAGTGGTTTAAAGTGTGCGTAACATAGCTTCTTCCGCCTGGTTTTCCAGGCTTTAATGTCAGAAAGCTGATTAGACTGGGGAACGTCCAGTTAATGTACCACACCCTTGACCGCGGCTAATTCGTGTGGTACTCTATACTCCGGAAGAACGCAGTACATCATCATCATCATCATACACGTTAGCTAGAGGTGGGGAACACTTCAGCCACTGTGCCGCAGCGCTCTCATGCGGTTTGCGTTTTAGCTTAAAGCTACAAATATTAGCGTTCAGCCGGACCTTCTGCTGGCCGATAGGTTGAAGCTAAGGGAGGCCATCAACGACCTCAAAAGCAGGTGAGCGGCCGGTGAACATGGTCTCCGGTTAGTGGGTTTTCGGGTGGTCAGCCGGCGGTCCTTTTCCGCCCTACCACCGCCAATTCTGATAGCGCACGACCCAGATCTGGATTTAACATATACCTTCAGATTGTGCTAAGTAATACGCCCAGCCTAAGAAATAAGGTGTACTAGTTAGGTCTGCTTGTAGATGGGTCTCATCCCGATATACTCGCATTCACTGAAACGTGGCTGTCGCAAGACATCACGAATGGTGAAGTACATCTATCTGGCTACGCACTATTTAGATGCAATCGCTCCGCTGACCTGCAGGGAAGAGACGTCGCTCTTTATGTGAACTGTAAACTTGACATTTGGTAGACTCGCTTATTTCAGTAAGCAGACAAATTTGTTGAAGCTCGGTCGGCTGTTATTAGCACATCCTGGACCCAGGTTACAGTTGTAATTGTGTATAGAAGCCCTGGGAGCGTATCCAAAGAGGTAATTCAATTCATTCGCTCCCATTCTGCACGTCGGCCGGTGGCCGTGTGGTCCGCATGTTTGCTTTGCAACCATAAGGTCACCGGTTCGGATCCGTGTAGGGGTGGACGTCCTCGCGGTACACTGAGCCCGCGTGCGACTGGTGGTGTTGGCGCGGCAGCGAAGCGCCGTTACGGTGTACAGTTGACACATTATTATTATTATTATTATGATCATTATTATTGTTATTA